>PVJO010007788.1:0-79491 GCA_004026905.1 Hystrix cristata | reverse complement strand
TAGTTACTGTTCTCCTTGCTGAGACAAAATACCAGACATTAAAGGAGAAATGGTTTATTGTAGCTCACAGTTTGTAGAGGTTTCAATTCATAATTGTCTGGACTCAAGGCAGGGTGGCATGGCAGAGGGGCATCACAGAGGAGAAACAGTTCATGGCAGGCAGAAGACAGGAAGGCAGCAAAGCAGTAAGCAGCAGCAGCTGAAGCAGCAGCATGCAGGGAGGCAGAAGCCTCTCCCTTTTATCCTTTCCCGGCTACCCACTTTCGGATAGTGCCATCCACACTCAGAATGGGCCTTCCTATTATCCACACCCAGAACTATGCTTAACCAATCAATGGACTATTTCAGTAATCATGACCTCTTAATTCCAGCATCACACACCCTCGATCCCCATATGAGCACATGAGTCTCTGGGTGGGTGAGACATCTAGATAAAAGCCTTAACAATCAGCTGCTAGGGCAAAATACTTATATTTCCTGTACTTACTTATTTTTAAATATCCTAGTCTCAATTTTCTAATGGTTAGAAAACAAATGTTCTTCTCTGTGAGTTTCCCCCTCAAATTCTCCCAAGGCCATAGTGGGAGCTTTTCCAATTCACTGGCTCCACCTACTCCCCCAAAATGTAATTTTGGTTAGTTCATAGAACTAGGCCATTTATGGTGTTTAGTTCTCATAGACTATCTTCAGAAATATACAGCTCTGACCTTTGGAATCCCTAAATTCTGACTCCACCATGAAGGTGTGCTTTCTCCAACAGTCCTCCTTTCTTCATCTGGATGTGGGTGGATAGAATGCCTCTACCCACTACTGTGCCCCTTTGGGAGATTATTTATGACAAAAATAATAAAATGGATCCGTGACCCATGTATTGTGGAAGATCATTTATCATTAATGGAAACACAGGTGAACATAACTTCTTCGAATGTTGGTTTTCCTTGCTGATGACTCTGAAATATCCACTTTGTCCATCCCTGATTCAAATACTAGTAACCCTTGACCTGCCTGTCTCTCTGTATGGAGCATTTCCTTCTTGTCTTTTGTATAGGAAGATAAGAAGTATTGTACCTCAGAAAGTACTGTCAGAGTTATTTCCCTCTCCAAGGATAATATGAATTAACAAACAAATCTTTGTAGGACCGTGGACATGGAAATCAGTTGGACTTGACTGGAAAGCCCTGGCTGTCTAAACCAAGGAATCCTTGGTTGGGCTCCATGACCATGGGAAGAAAAGCAGAGCTCATTCATCAGAGCTGTACCATGCCCCACTCGCAGAGACTCAGCTCAAATTTCTGCAGCTTGCACCGAAGCACCACAAATGGTGAGATGCATGAATCTGGGAGATTCCCAGAGCAACTCTGGGAAAGGGCTGCTGGAGATAAACTAACCCCATAAGGCCAAACCATCAGCAGTTACTTACTGCCTATCTTCATAAAGATTTTTGCACCAGTCCCATAAGAATTCCTCCCACAGCGGTGCATATCTGCCATTTTACAATGGAAATCTGTATTACTCAGCTGTTCTGTCATTGGGTCACAATACCCAACACCCCCAATTTAAAGGAGGAAAGCCTTAATTTGGCTCACAGCTCAGAGGATTCGGCCCCAGGTCAGCTGACTCTAAAGCGGAAATAAATGGCATCCTGGAAGACGTGGCCTGTGGAGGAAAGTTGCTCACCTCGTAGCAAACAGGATGGAGAGAGAGAGATGTGAGGCGGCGGGGAGGGAGAAATACTCGCCAAAACCACATCTCCAGTGACACATCCTCCAACAAAGTCTCACTTCCCAATGACATTTAGCTATGAAGTCATCAAAGGATCTATCCACTGATGAGCATGGCACGTCTGTGATCTAATCCCTTCCTAAAGCCCAGCCTCTGAATAAATGAGACTTTGGAGGAATATTCCATCTCTAAATCATAAAAGAATCCAGAATAAACTCTTATCCCCTTACATAAATTTACTAAAACCTCCTAAATCTACAAACTAAAAAAAAAAAAAAATTAATACTATTTTCATTGTGTTTCATATATACAGAATGTCTTCACCAAAAAGAAACATTCTTTGCAGAGCCTCTATTTTTTAACTTCTATTTTAATTCTATCAGGTGCTCCTTGTTTAGACAAAGTATTCCTCTTCTTAGTCAAATTCTACTAATCTTGACCTCAATCATCTATTGATTAAAGTCATTGAAGTTCTCTTATCTCTAAAATGAACTACTAATATCACTCAAAATAATATATAGAAAAAAAAATTCTTTGTTTTTGTTGGGTTTTGAACCCAGGACCTTATACAAGCAAAGCAAGTATTCTAACACTGAATTATATCCCCAATCCTTAAAAAAAAAAGAAGTAATAAAGCATCTAACACAATGTCTTGTGGCTATAAATACTCAATATGCCATTAAAATTTTCAGCAAATAATTATTGAGACTATCCACTGAGACAAGCATGTAAAATATTAAACAAAATCACTTATATCCCAAGCACTCTAGGAAGTTGAGGCAGAAAGAACACACGTTTGAGCCCAGCCTGGATAACTGAGTTTTAACAATACCACGTATCAATAAAAGGGGGTGGGGGCTGGGGATGTAGCTCAGTGCAAAGGGCTTGGGTTCGATCCCCAGTACCACCAGAAAGAAAAATCAGGCACATGCTAAGACCTCACTGGCCATCTAGGTAACTGGAAGGGACAAGTAATAATCACAGAACTATAGCTATACAGAAATACACACACAATTGTAAAAGAGATGCCATTTTAAAAGAAGAGCTTTGTGTTAGAGGAATTATTATTGAAAGAGACATGTAGACCTAGGCAGACCTAGTGCAGAGTAAGGGAATATTTTCCAGAGGAAGCTAATGGCCAGAGAATAAATACAAATTCATTAAGGACAGCTGGAAGGAATAGGACATGGTCTTCTTTTGTCTCCTGTTCTGATTCCTACTTCTTACCAAACCACAGAAATGCTCACATATGCACACACACCTGGTCAATGCCTACTACTCCAGATCAGCCCTGGCAACAGAACTTTCTGTGCTAATAGAAATGCTTGTACCTTCACTGCCCAGTTCAGACACTACTAGGGCTTTCTACTTCCTGGGGACATAAAAAGTAACTAATGAAACTAAGGAACTAAAATGTTTATTTCACTTCATGTTAATTAGTTTAAATTGAAAATTAAGTAGCCAAATATGGCTTGGTGATACCAAGTTGAACTATGAGATTCTACATTTTCTGTTCATATCTGAGAGTCACTCTCACTCATCACCAATAATGGGCACTAATATTAGGCAGATCTGGAGAAACAGCATATCAGAAAGATATCTGGGTGCCTGCAGACTGACAGCAGCAACTGCTGCCTCAAGACACTCTCAGCCGATGCATTTGTCTGGACCAAACGGCCATACCAGAGCATGGGTTCACCTGCAAGACTGATTAGCAAGAATTTTAAAGGCATCACGTGCTTTCCATTCAATAAGCACTAATCCTTCTCTTTTCGTATTATGTTACTGTACATCAGAATTCACTCAGTTAACATTTAGTGAATGCTTTTTACTGCCAGAATTCTGGGACAAACACTGAGGATGAAAAATGAAGAAGTCAGTGTCTCTGTCTCTGTTATATTCTTAACAGGTATGCAAAGTAATAAAATCAGTGTGCTTGGGGTTTGTTAGGAGAAAATGGAAAGATACACACTGTTCCTGGATAGACAGAACCGATATAGTCAAAATGGCCATACTTCCAAAACTGATATATAGATGTCAAACAATCCCAACCAAAATACCAATAACATTCCTTACAGAACTAGGGGAAGCAATGCCAAAATTCATGTGGACCCAGAAAAGACCCAGAAAAGCAAAAACAATTCCAGGCAACAAGGGCAAGGCAGGGGGCATCACAATCCCACATTTCACATTATACTACAAAGCTACAGTAATAAAACAGAATGGTATTTGCAAAAGAAAAAAAAAACAGATTCCTGGATCAATGGAAGAGGACAGAAGATACAGAAATAACTCCAGGCACACTCGGCAAAGTTATTTTTGATAAAAGGCTGAAGGAAAGATAGTCTCTTTAACAAATGAAAAAACTGGCTATCCACATGCCAACGATTGAATATCTCTCACCGGGAACTGAACTAAAATCAAATTGGATCAAAAATCCAAACATTAGAACAGAAACATTTAATCTGCCAGAAGACAAAATGGGTAAAAAAAGATACAGGCAAAGACCTTCTGAACAAAACCCCAGTTGCACAAGAAGTAATACCAATAACCAATAAATGGGATCTCATCAAATTAAAAAGCATCTACACAGCAAAGCAAACCACCAACAGAGTGAAGAGACAACCTACAGAATGGGAAAAAATTTTGCCAGCTGTTCCTCAAAGGACTCATGTCTAGAATATATAAAGAAATCAATAAAATTAGACCTCCCAAATTTAAAGACCCAGTTAAAAAATGGGCATCTAAAATGAATAGATACTTCTCAGATGAAGAAATAGAAATGGCCAATAAATACATGAAAAAATGTTCAACATCACTGGCCATTCACAAAATGCAAATTAAAACAACACCCAGGTTTCATATGACTGCAGAAAGAATGGTTACTATCAAAAAATCAACCAATAACAAATGCTGGCGAGGCTGTGGAGAGAGGAACTCTTCTCTGTTATAGGACTTTAAACTCTTCTATTCTCTGTTATGGGGCTTTAAACTGATACAACCATTACAGAAAACAGTATGAAGATCCCTCAAAAAACTAAAAGTAGAAATTCCATTTGATTCAACTACTCCCCTTCCAGGTATCTTCCCGAAAGAGTTACAAAATCACACCACAGTGATAGAAGCATACCCATGTTTATAGCAGTGCAATTCATAGTAGCTAAATCTTGCAACCAGCCTGTTATGTCCACCGACAGATGAATGAATTAAAAAATGTGGTATTTATACCCAACAGAGTACTACTCTTCCATAAAAGGGTAAATTTGAGTCATTTGTAGGAAAATGGATGCACCTTGAGACCATAATGGTAAGTGAAATAACTCAGACATGCAAGCTTAAATATCACGTGATTTCTATAAGAATACAGCAGATAATAGGAAAAAGAGAAAGAAAAAAGGTATGCAGACAATGTATCTAAAAGGGTGCCTTGGCTTAGTACAATTGTCTTACAAGTTTTATATGTTCTTTGGCCTATTAGTCTGATTTTCAATCTGTATATATAATGTACTGTATACATAATACATGATAATTAACTTTCTAAGGCTTTATAAAATAAATAAATGAATCTGATGCTGGAAAAGTAAAAGGGGGATGGAGGGAGGGGAAAAATATGGGAAGTGACATGCACTATGTACATGTACCAATCCCCTATAGTGAATGCAATCATCATGTGCTGCAAACATGTATTAATAAAAGCCAAAAAAAAAAAAAACACTCTGCAAAAAAGAAGAGTCAAAGGCTTATCTCCTATAGAGGGAAAAATGGAAGGAGGAGTCCAGGATGATTCCCACATTTCTGTTTTGGGTGATGGATGGATAACACTGTTGTTGTAAAGAATCTATTATACAAGAGAATGAGATTTAAGGAAAAAGATAATGAGTGCCTAGGGAACTATCAAAGTGAAATATTTTGTTCTGCAAGGAACTCTATGTCTGTATGCGCATGTCAGTACAAATGGAGAGAGAGAGAGAGAGAGAGAGAGAGAGTGTATTTCACTCTAGAACAATGAGCGAGTGGTTCTCCACTCTCCAGGAGGAGCAATTTTGCCCCTCAGGGGACGTTTGGCAATGTCTAAAGATATTTAGGGTGCAGCAGGTGCTACTAGCATCTAGCCAAAGGAGGCCGGAGGACAAATAAGCTGCAAAACATCCCATAATGCTGAATAAAAATGATCCAGAGTCAGCGCTGATAGTGCAGAGGTAGTATGCAACCGAGTGAGACACCCGAAAGAATCCCAAATTTCTGTAAGGCATACCTGGCTTCAAATCCCAGATCTCAAAATACTTATGATATGACCAAGAAAGGAGATTAAATTTCTATGCCCGAGAATGGAGAGGTATTATTGTTGCAAATACTACATGGAATTATTTATACTAAAGTGTTGGATATGTAGGAAATCCTTAATGAATGCCTCCTTTCCTTTTTTATATATTTAAAACCATAAAAGATTAGTAAAGCAGGCCCTCAAAAATACTAAGAGTGTGTATTTTTCATTCTGTTATATGATTTTCTCTATGTTTTTTTTTGTTGCTGTAGCACAGCAAATCTATAACAAAACTGAAGCAGAAGTCTTTGTGAATGATAAAAATTGTCTCTGATGTCTTTAGCCTTGCTGCCTTTGAAGCCTCCGCCTTCTTTCTCCCTACTAAGATGTGCTAGTCTCTCAAGTTCCATCTTCCCCAGCTGCACTCTGAGCCTCTTTAGGACTGTAATCATGGTTGTACTAATGTGTACTCCATGCGGATCACAGAATCAGAGTTTCAACCATTTCTAGTGTGGCCAGGTGGATCTCACCACTGCCCAAACTCAAACATGCAGCATATTCTCAGGTTTCTCTGCTCTCCTTATGCTGTTCTCAGGGCTGGGGTGGCCCTTGTTCCTTTACTCCACCATTACATTATAATTTATATTATATTATATTACTATATGTCTGTCTTTCAAAATTCCTCTCCAACATCAGGAAAACTCCTCCTCTTCTTCCCTTCAGCGAAATAATGACTGATATCTTTGGTTCAAATGGTCTTTTTCATACCCTTGCATTATTGCACATACCACATTAGTTCCCTGTCTGTCTTTTTCACATGTCTGTTGCTGCTCTAATCAGATTGTAAATTCTTTGAGAGCAGAGACAGTGCCTCACCCTTCTCTATAATCCATCTCCTGGAACAACTTGTTACATGAACTCCAGACCTTTGTGTTGAATATTGTTAGATCACTATGTTTTGGTTTATGTTCTTTTTTTTAATTTCATAGAAATATTCACATATTTCTAGACTAAATATATCTTCAGTGGTTCTCTTAAGAGCACCTCATTTCTCAAAGTCTATGTTTCTGTGATAATCATTTTCCCGAGGACTTATTTTTGGACCACTGTAAAAGAGGCTCATTTCTAGGGTGGAGAGTGAGAAAGAAGAAACACAGCTTTTCTGTGTTTTTCCTTTCACCATAAGAATCAGAAGGAATTCTGATGAGATTCCATTGGGTTCAAAATATAAAACGAATCATGTATTTTTCATAGGAACTGATTTTAACTTTTCCAGCAGGTAGGCTGATTCAGGGTTCCTGTCACTAGTGGAAAAGCATCTGCCTCCAAAGAGAGAGCTGCTCAACCACATCAAAGAGGATCAGAGCTCTGGTTTGAGGGTCAAAAGGAGATTTCAGGGTCACTTTCCTTACCCCTCTCTTGAGAAGAGAGGGCACCTCAGAAAAAGCAGCAAAACTTACTAAGTGTGAATATCCTAACTAGCAGGTTAGTGGTAGAACCTAGACCAGAATTAAGCCCAGTGTCTCCTCCAGCATCCCTCCTGCTGCACCTTGCTGCTTACACGGCACTTTCTGATCCCAAGGTCTCCCCGTGACACCTTGCCCACCCTTATCATCGATCTAACTGAGCTCCCCCTGGAGTGTGTTATGATCCCTTCATACTCCATTTTACACGTTATATTGTAATATATTAAGAAAGAAAAGCAAGTCTATTTTTCTGTATATTTATAGTGCCCAACACATTCTATATCTCATCAGATAGTAACTATTTGGTAAATGATTACAGGAATAACAAATAAGCATTTTCTGTTCTCTCTCACCTCCCCCAGAGGGGACTCAAATTTCCTACTTAAATATCCACATGGAAGAATGTGTGAGAGCCTGTGTCTCCCAGGAGACAAATCTTAACCAGTTAGATCCTTGTGTTTAACTAGCACCTTCATTATGATTACTCATTTACAGTTTTCATGAAGACTTCAAGTGGAGAGAGATACTGTCAAAAACTAGAAGCCACCTGAGAAAATAGCTAACCATTTTGGTAAATTTTCTCCAAATGTGCTCAAAGGCCCCGGCTCTTGTCATGTGTTTTCTTTCTTTTGCATTTTGAGAAGGGTGAAAGGTAATAGTTTAAGATTACGGTTCATGAGTGAGGAGACCAAATTTGCAATGACCTTTCTCCTAAAACAGTTTACATCTGAACTAAGAGAAAATGAACATTGCTCTAACTCTTAAGTTCGTTCATTTGTTTGAAATACGTATTTTTATATCGTTTGGGGAGACATTCATTTTCTTTTATTCACAACAAGGCAAAAAGAAATGGAACAAAGATGTCTCCATAAATCCATATTTTCACCCTGGGGCAGAAATGTGATCTCTGAAGATGTCCCTGTATGAGTCCCTGGAACTTGTGAACACATTGCCGTACATGGCAGCAGGGACTCTGCAAATATGGTTAAAGCGGAGGAACACAAGACGGATCATGCTGGAACATTTGAGTGGACCCACTCTAGTCCTACCTTAAAAGGTGAGAATTTTCACAAATGTGCTCTGAGTCAGAGGTGACCAAGGACGGTGGCCGCAGAGGTGCAACACCGCTGGCTCTGTGAGGGGAGGGCCATGAGTTCACTGATGCAGCGGCCTCCAGAGCTGGAAAGGCAAAGCAACGCGCTGTCTTCTAGAGCTTCCAGAGAGGAACATACTCCTGCCAATACTTTGATTTTAGCTTCATGGACCCTGTCAGACCTCTGACATAAAGAACTGTTAAATAATACATTGTGTTGTGTTAAACTACTAAAATTTTGGTAATTAAAAAACAGAAATGAAAATAGACAAAGGAGCTCTTCCCAATCTGGATGGAAAAGGTGGCCTGGCCCAGTGTGCATTGCACATCAGACTGAAGACAAGCTGCTCACACTTAAATGTCTCAGATCCACAAGCCTAGATCAGGAACCATGGAGGTAAATCAAAATGCTCACCTTCATGAGTGAATAAAGATAGTATGAGATATCTATCTATCTATATATAGATAGATAGATATAGCTATCTCTATATCTATATATATGAGTATTAGCCACTGAGAAGATGAATATTAAGTCATTTGTAGGAAATTTGTAGGAAATTGCATGGGTCCTGAAACTATAATGTTAAGTGAACTAAACCAGAGCAAGAAGGTTAAATACTTCATGGTATCCCTTGTAGGAGAAACCCAAAATATAAGTAATTTAAAGACCAAAATAAAGAAGAGATGGTAGGAAACAGGGAAGGAGGCATTTAGAGATAGGGAAGGGGACCTATCTGGGGAAAGGGGGAAAGGAGAGAATGTAGGGGGACAATTTTTTAGAAAGATGCTCGTCTTCAGACAAATGGTGGCATGTGGGTGGGGCTACCTGATCCAGCAACATAGTCAGCCATAAGAAAATTTTCTTATTAACTTATTATGAGTATTTATTAATTGTACAAATTAATAAGGCTTAATGTGATATTTTCACACATGTATGAGGTGTGCACTGACCAAAGTTTTTGAAGGAATAAAATCTATATGGACATTTCAGTTGGCTGATAATGCAGGCAACACAAAACTCTTGAACTAGTCTTTGTTATGGAATGGCCAGAAAAGCTAATCTATTTTGTTTTAAGGAAAATCGAAGCATAGCAATGACAAGAAGAAAACAAATATTTACCATAGCCTAATTCATAAGTCAACAAATTGAGGCTCTGAAGAGACAGCTGCTTTGCTGGGTCAGCTAGAAAATTAGGGGGGAAAGAGACCTTGAAATGGTCTTCTGAGCCCTAGTCTGTTACTGCCTTGAATAAAGCAACGTACAGTAAAATTGACAGATCTGTCGAGGTGGACCCACTTCTAGACATAGAACAGGAAACTATCCAGAGGACAAGTTGGTAATTTCTGTGCAATACATCTATGTGATGACAGTTCACATAAGTTTTAGACAAATTCCTGGGTGACCATTGTGTAGTGCATGACTCCATCATCCACTCTTATTAATATTGGGTCCATGATGAATGTGATCATGATGTTCATCTGCAATGTACCAATATAAGTTCTTGATAAAAAAAAAAATTTAAAAAGAGTGGGCCCATTTTTATGGAAAGGACAATTACAACCATGTATGAGTGAGCAAACATCCACAATCACGTCCTCAGTTCAGGGAAATATAGTGCACTAGAACTTAGCTGACACCACGTAGAAGTGAAAGACAACACAAGCTCCAAACTCAGAAGAAGCAACAGTTGAATCTGGGCCTGTCCGTGTTAAAAGAGGGCTGTAGGGAGGTTTGGGCAGAAATTCAACCCCATAAGTCCTCAATTTGTTCATTATAAAACAGGGATAGTAGTGAATATTTTACAAAATGATAAATTATAGGGATTTATGCATTAATTAAACAATCAAATGAAAATGCATAAATGCACGGAATATCATACAGTTGTGTCCAGTAAAAAAAAGTTTCTCATCGTTTCCCACCTCTTTATGAATTCTTGCTCACATCCGAAAAGAATGCTTGCTTTAAAATAAAAAGTCGCACAATAAAGAGTTGAACTGTATAAATTCCATGATTCAGTTGTCCCAGCACCCAGTAGAATGGCATTCTGATGACTAGACCAAAATCTTAGTGTGCCCCCAAACAGGGTGTCTCACTGGCAAAGGCGGGCTGTCTTGCTATGAACTCTACATTCTTTGCTAGGAGTGCCTGTTCTTCACAATTGTGGACTCACAGCTCCATCTCCTGGACATCTTTGAATTTCTTTTTCTTTCTTTTCCTCTTTTTGTTTTTTGGTTGTGTTTTTTTTTCTTTCTTTCTTTCTTTCTTTACTTTTCCTCCCTCCCTTCCTTCCTTCTTCTTTCCTTCCTCTCTTCCTCCCTCCCTCCCTCCCTTCCTCATTCATCTTTTGTTTTTAATACATATCAGAAAATTCAACAAACTGAATATCTGCTTTCTGCTAGGTATAGAGAATAAAAAAAAAAAAATCAAGAAGTAAAACATCCAGTTGGAGAAACCCACATGAGCACGGACTTTACTTTTACTTTACTTTTCCAAGGTATAGCCCCCAAATCCTAGAATGGTATATTTCCCGTATGTGCTGTTGTATGAATACAAAGATTAATGGAAGGCTCTAAGCTCCTTGTGGTTTGGTTTCTACCAAGTTCTCTACCCTCATTTATCACCGCCTGTCCTTTGCCATTCTCTGCCACACAATGACTTCTAAGAGTTTCTTATGCACTGCACTTTGTCTCCTTATGGTGCCTTTCCCATCACTGTGAATCTATTCTGTTCCCGGACATAATTTTAAGTTAAAAGCCTCTTTCCCTGAACATGGGTGCCTCGTGGCAGGAGTGCACAGTTTTGTCACTGTCACTGCATACAGTGCCACGAAAAGCTGCCTTTCCCATGGGACAGGTTCATGGTAGCCTCACTGTCACAAGGGGAAGATGTGCCCATGAACAGGCAGATCCCACTGTAGAAAGAAAGTGGTTCAGATATAAATGGGGTCGAGGTCCTGTGGTCTAAGAGTGCAGAGAAATCTTGGGTGCTTTAGACAGGAGGAGATACCTGAACACAGTATCAAACAATGAACACAACTCAGATATTTATGAACAGAAAGAAGGGCATCCTCGGCTGTGGCACAAGCGGGATGCAGCACCCAGTGAAGCAGCCTGAGCCAGTCCTCCCACACACCAGCTTTCCAGTTAAGCACCTGTCATTATCTGGACCCAGGACCATTCGAATGCTTCCTCGGACAGTGGCTGGCTCAGAGGCACACAGGGCAGGGCACTATCGCCAGCAGCACAGTGAAGAGTCTGTCTCATCTACATCCTGCATGTAGCTCTGTTTACAAGAAATCGAAAAAAAATATTAAAAATGCTTCTCTACACTTTTTGTAAAATTTCCTACAATGTGCATGAAGCTGAGACTGCTCAAAATGAAACACTGTTTTTAACAAATGAGCAGGAACATGAAAAGGAGAGCATTTTGGTACGTCTTCCAAGATATCAGTGTCCTCACAAACCAGACCAATGACTCGCCTGTGGGTGATACCTAATGGCGTGAGTTAATAGGTCATCCTTTTTTGAGTGTGGAAGCACATAATTAATTCCTAGAAAAGAACTGGCAAAAAAGAACTTGGCCTCCTATCTCTGTATGCTGCCATACAGAGATAGGAGGCCAAGTTGCTATAATTAATTAATTTGTTTTTATTGTTTACTGAATTTTATTTGCATCAGACTTTTATTTGCATCTAGCCCTGAATACAGCAGATTCTCAGTAACAAAATGAAGTTCATTTTGATGAAAATATTCAGAAAGAGCCCTCACTTATCTTCACCTATCATATAAGGGGCGATGGCATCTCTGCTCTTGTTAAGTGAATATGGCTAAAATAAAATAGCAATCTAACAATATTCCTTTCTATGTCTTCCTTCATAGAATTGTACAGGGCAGGCAGTTTGAGAAAACACATCTCTAGGAGACTGCATTTCCACTGGATGAATCTAATTCAAATTTTCTCAAATTCCATTAAGAGGGTGCACACATTGTGAAAACAGACTCATGTCTGGAAAATGCTGATGTAATGTAGATTAAATCAGATTATTATGTCCAGGATGCTATGGATTAAGAGGCAATTTGAATGTCTAAAGAGGGTCAAAGGGTATTATTGTCTTCCCAGCCACACTGACTACAAAATCCCCACAACATATTTATCTTCAAAATATTGTGAGTTTGTATTTCCTGGAACCCACTAGAGACATTCACAAAAAACCTAACTGGATTGTGGCAGTGACACTTTAAAATGCCTCCATCTTATCTGGAAACCAAAATACTGAAAACCAAAATGTGGATGATGTTTAGTTTGTAGGGTTCAAGCTCAAAGCAGCTCAGAGTATTGAACAATATCAAGATTATTTATATTGTCATTTCAGATAAGAAATGAGTCCCAGACTAGTTCCCAGATGTGTCCACATTTAGAACCGTGTCAAGTATTAGTCTCCTGGTGTGGTGATTTATCCTCCTTATCCGGCTTCCCAGTCTAGGCAGCATCTTTGAATGGTTGCACATTAAATGGGGCAACAGAAAACAATTGAGATGCTATGCATTTGGAAAATTTTATGGACAAAAATTTATGATAATTGTGCAAATTTATGGGGTACAATATGACCTTTATTTCATCTGCACATCATGTGTTGATCAAATTTGGGTAAATCCACCAAAAGCTGAATGATGTCTTGACATTGCCACATGGATACATAACCTTAGGCAAAATATTTAAAGTCTCTAAACCTGTTTCCACATTACAGAAATAGTGACAATAATGTTAATTATCATGTACATAAATGGCATAATAATGTTATAGCTATTTTCATAGAATTAACATGAAGATTGTTGGTGGAAACCAGATGACTCAAATAATCACTCAAAATATGATTTAAATGCAATACTATTTTTTCAGATAATTATATCCTAAAGCTGGGTGGGTAGGGGAACATAAATGGTAGGGATCTTTCTATATTCCACCTAAAGTCACAAATCATTGACATAAGTAGTCTGTGATATGTTCTGTATGTGTACCATAATCCCAAGAAAAACAAGTAAAATAAGTATATAAAAGTACTCTTAAGTTAAATAAATCAGACACTCATGAATACACATTGAATTGTTTCTCTGATATGAGAAACCATAAGTGTAAATAAGGACAAAGGGGTATAGTAGATATTAGGTAAAAGAAAGGTAATATTCAAAAGAAAGGAGAACTAGAAAAGGACAAGGGGGAAAAGAAGGAAGGAAAAAAGGAAAGAAAGGGGAAAGGGAAAAAATGGAACAATGTAAATAAACCTGCTGTAAATAGGAAAGGGTAGCGGAGTGGAAGGGTGGAAGGGAGAAGGGGGAGAACAAAGATACATCATGTACAGGTACAAAATAACCATGATGAATGTGACCATTATGTATACAATGTACCAATACATGTTCTTAGTAAAAAAAAAAAAATAGTTCTCCAAGATATATAAACCAAAACAGAAAACCGAAAACTGTGAGGTAACCTTGACAACGACAAAAGTTTAAAAAGATAGATAGAAAAACACAGAGGAAAAGAAAATAAATGATAAAATCATAAAATTAAGCCTGTCAATTTTTATATTCTATGAAATTATCAAACAATTCAATAGAAAGTAAAGATGGTTAAAATGACTTATAGGCATGATTCATTGATACGATATAATAAGAAACTTCAAAGATAATTACATAGTTAAAACAGGAAGAAGATATGTCATGTAAACACTAATCTAAAGAAATTTATAATGAGAATATTAATATCAGATAAATTATAGTTCAGAGCCAAAAAGATTCCCAGGAGCAGTGAATATATTACTTAATGACTAAGGGGTCAAGACGGAATGAATACATAGCAATTCTGAATATGTATGCATCTGATGATAGAACTTCAAATACATGCAAAAAAAGCAAAAGATACTAAAAACAGAAAAATTTAAAATTATAATTGGGCACTTATACACTCCTCCCTTCCTGATAAATCTAAAATTTATTAGGCAAAATATAGCAAGGACATAGAAAGGTGACCAAACCAATAATCAAGTGGACTTCAAAAGTTTTTGAACAGTCTAAGTCTATCTCATACACTACAGAGTCACTAATTTAAAGTGTATAATCTGACATGTTTCAGTGTATTCACTGCATTGTGCGAGCATGACCATATTCTAATTTTAGAACATTTGGTCATTCTAAATCAAACAAACAACAGCAGGGGGAAAACTGAGGTCTTCAGTAGTTACTCCCATGTTCCCTCATATAATGTCAAATTTAGGGAAGTACACTTTTTCAATTCTCTACAGTGTTGCCAATTCTGAGCAAATAAATAATATGAATGAAATAAAACAATATGGAATCTATTGGTGTTATCTTCCTTCACTTAAGGTAATGTTTTTGAGATTCAACTATCTTGAAATTTGTACTTCAGCCTTACTACTTTCTGTGGCTAGATAGTGTTCTAATGTACAGGTAGAGCACTCTGATTATCCATCCATCAGTCAACAGATATTTGCTTTTTCTCTTTGTTTGATTACTGTGCATAATGATGCTGTAAACATCTGTGTGCAAGGTTTCATCCAGACATACGTTAGCATCTCTATAATATAGGCAATATTTGCAGTCCTAGCCCCTTCTCCAATGCTGTGTCCTTGCTCTGCTTGCAAAAGCAGCTGTGCGCCACTCCACCCTCCCTCCACGGGCTTGCTGTCCTGGGGCCAGCCAACCATGGACAGAATGTCCTGAAAGTGTGAGCAAAATACATCTCTCCTTTAAGCTGTGAGTGTCATATAACTTGTCTCAGTGATCTGAAAGTGAATCACACACACATACACACACACGTGCATGCAGAGTCAGTCAGTGGTAATAGCACTCCTATTCTTCCAGCAAATGCCATCCAGAAGTACAATTGAGGCATTGAGAAGAGCAAGCTGAAGTACTAATCTACTTCCTGCTTGCAGAAGCAGGTAGCATTCTAGTTCTTATGTTGGAATCACGTCACTGATACTGAGCTTGGAGCTTAACCTGTAGCTTCTACCCAGCAAGATGTTTCCTTGTTCCACCACTAGAGTGGCACGGGCGAGTAGGGCATGATCAATTCCTTGCTTAGCGGAAACTGCCCATATGCTGACTCCTTTGCTGGGGTACTATTAGTGAGATACAGTGGCAAACTATGCCTGGACTCTCCCTCTCCAAAGCAGCAAGACTGAATGAGGCAGCGTGAAACTGACTGGTGCTAGATATGTTCTACCTCTAAGTATCAGTGAAGATCACTGGGGCACCGAGCTTGCATCTGTCCATCCTCAGTGAGCAGGCTGAAGCAGAAGCAGAGGAGGCTGCTCAGCATTCCATTATTCCCTCCCCTTCCCTACATTGCCGTATCCTTCAACAAAATGATACAAATCAGCCCTCTGTTTCTTCTAGCTGTGGTCTTCAGACCCGGTGGAGATTGGAGTTTATTTTCTCACCAGAGGCAGGGAGGTACTGTAAGCAGATGTGAGTGGGAAGGTGTACGAAGAAGAAGAGGAGCTAAATATGTACTCTGCCATGCTAATAAGAACTAAGGAGAATCAACACTCCAACTGTGATACTGCTGATGGATACTGTTAAAAGAAAAACTAAGACAAGTGAAGTTTAGTAAAGGTTGCTTAAGCAAGAAAACGATTCTAGAACTGGGAACCGTTCCAGACCAAACACAGTTCAGAAAGCCCACATCCCATCACATGTGCAGGATGTATTTATAGACAGAGAGAGAAGGAGGTGATATACAGAAATGATCTGACACCCACATACACTCAGAGTGTGCCATAAATGAACATGGTCTAATCTGCTGTCAGCCTGTGATTGGCTGAATTTTGGATGCAGACATTCAGTTGCTTAGTTACCAGAGTATTTTTTTTTTCTTTTTGTAATCATCAAGCTAGGTTACAATTTACTATATATATATATGGAGGCAGCTATGAGCCACAATACAGTATCACCCAAGTATAGTGGCTAGTTTAGGTCAAATTTATTACACTTCATAAATCCCAGTGGGATGTTGATGATCTTCCTGTTCTTCAACATGAAGAATGTCTGTAAAACTATTGAATTAAATGCACAGTCTTATGATAAGATATCCAAAATGTCAAGAGCACAGTAAAAATCATTTATATTAAGAATCAGGAAAATTAAGACTTGAATGCCAAAAGATCACTAACAGAAGCAAAAACTGATGAATTTGACACTGTAATTATCTGGCAAACAGTTCAAAGCAGAGAACAGAAAAATGTTTTAATGTGTAATTACAAAATCACTTGGAACAAACAACAAATAGAAATTCTCAGCAAAGATACAGAAATTTTAAAAAATAATGTAGAAACTATAGAATGAAAAGATACGATGAAAGAAACTAAAGTTTTGCCTAATGGGCGTTAGGTTAGGGTGAAGATGACAGAGGATAGAATCAGTGAATTTGAGGACAGAGCAATAGATTTCACACAATTTGGATAATACATGAAAATAAACTGGAAAAATATTTAAAGACCTATGGAACAACCACAAAAGAGCTAACATTTGTGTCACTGTAGTGTCATAAGAATGAGAGTAAAATATTTGAAGAAACAATGGTTTCACACTTCCTAAACTTGGCAAAAGATGCAAACCTGCAGATTCAGAGAACTGGGAAACCCTAAATAGTATAAACACAAAGAAATTCATGCCAGTGCATACCATAATTAAGCTTCTGAAAACTAAACCAAAGAAAAAATATTGAAAGCCTCCAGAAAGAAAAGATGCATGTACAGGGGAATGCAAACTCAAATGATAGCAGATTTCTTCCATAAAACCATGGACCAGAAGGAAATGGGCATGATGTTTTCCAAGTGACAAAAAAAAAAGAACAATCAACTGCAAACCAAGTAATTCAGGAATAATAAGGAAACAAAGACATTCTCAGATGAAGATAAAGAGAATGATTTGTAAGAAAATGGCATTCGTAAGAATGACCAAGTCAAAGTGCCCTAAGGGGAAAAAAAATGTTAGTAGAAAAATGTTGACATTTCAGACAGAACATTGGAATAGGTAAGTACAAACATAATTATTTATCCTGCTTCTTATGAGTTGCTTAAATAATATTTAATAATTAAAGCAAAAACATGCCATCATTGGATATGGTACTCAATATATCAAAAAAAAAAAAAACACACACACACAATTCTAGTATTAAAGTTGGGATAGCAAAGTGTCCTATATGAAAGTTTCTCCATTTGAAGTATTAAAATGCCAGTGTATCAGCAGTTTGTGATAAGTTCAATATGGATATCATATTAACTAGAAAATTTAAAAAACACAAAAAATTACACAAAGTGATATGTCCAAACATACTATAAATCTATGAAGTAGGTATTCTAATAAATGTTTGCATAGTTGGGGAACAGTAGAAAAAAGAAAAGGGAATAATAAGAAACAAGCCACAAACCATAACCAAATAATAATATGGCAGACTCAAGGGCTATGTGTCCATAATTAACTTAAAATTAATGACCTTAAAATTGAGCCAGAAATCAGCAGAATTAAATGAAAAAAATGAACTAAAAGCAAGACAAAACACAGAGCACAGAATGAATTGTAAAATCGCCTGTACTGATAAAGGCAGAAGGTCAGGAGCCATTGAAGATAAATGAGCCCGAAAGGAGGACGAATTCAGGATTTTTGTGTTGGATTATATATTTTGATCTTTCTTCTAAACGTGAAGAGAAGTTAGTCAAGATGCCTGCATATATATGTGAAGGAGAGAAGGATCTTATAATATTTGTTTGAAGGAGGATGTATGGGAAAATTCGAGAATAAAATAAGAAAGACCAACTATGTAGGTATAGTGATAATTCATTTAATAAAAAGCATGAGGCTCAGACTAGAAGACAGTCAGGGTTGGCAGAAAGCAGTAGGGCTATAGAGAGTGGGATCTCATCATTCAGCATAGAAAATGAGCAGAAACCACCTAGTCACGGGCCCTGGCTATTGAGGCACACACCACTGATGGGCTCTTGAGCTTGGCTATGCAGCTGATTTATTTAATCTCCTTCTTTTGCTTTAATACCTCCCATCATTTAAATCATGAATGACATCATCTATTTTAAGATCCCCTGTAATACTGTATAACATTGTTCATTAAAAGCAAGTGAGTTTACGCCCACATGTGCATGTGCACACACACAAACACACACACACACACACTTAAAATAACAATACAGAAAATAGTATTTAACCTTCCAAACTGAGATGTGTTCTGATACTGTTTATTCTCATGTTGGTCTACTCTTTTTATGTCATGACATTCCAGTCAGTTGCATTAAAAACAGCGTTTCAAACCTACTAAACACAAGCTAAACATTGATGTCATTTTACTCATACTTTGAGTGCTCCTGCTGAATGTGCAGCACACATGTAGGAATAAAATATACTTACAGCAGGTTGAGAGATTGGAAAGGAACTTCCGAGTCTTCCCTTTCTATTCCAATCCCACTTCCAGAGTAAATTGCTTCAGCTTCTGAATTTTGTCGTGTTCAGAGAAGGCAGGAGAAAAACTGAACGTAATCCAGCCTCCTTTGTCTTTAAGCACATCTTCCCTCCAACAATAATTTTTTACTAATTTTAGCACGGTGAACAAAACAAGAAGTACACCATAATCACTGACTCTACAGAACTCTCTCTCCGTGAGCACAAGGGCAGTTTCTTTCCTTCTTTTGTAAATAATCCAGCAGTGACTATTCAAGACATATTATTATGTCTCCATCCTGTGATTTCACTGACACCCTATCTCAACACATACTTGGTAGGATGCTAGTTCCTCAATATGTATATGTACATCATAAGAAATTAGAGTTTCTTAGCACGATTATATTGAGGAAGTCCAGGCGAAACAATGATAAAGCAGTTTTGCTGCATGACTTCTTAGAGCTTTAAAAGAACTCCATATAAATTGATATGCATGATAACTTCCCTACATTTTTGAATATATGTCAGATTTTCTATCTCTAGTGAATGTTTAATAAGCAATATACCTTTTGATTCTTCTCTGACACTCAATCCTCTCCCTGACTTCTTCCTAACTAGCAATATTTCTTGGGTACAGAGACCAAAATACTTTTTTTATCCTGTACTAAACTCGTTTTGAGGTATAAATTCAAGCAATCATCAAATCAAATCATGCTATTTTATATATTCAAAATAAATGCTTGAGCACCACTCCTTCCCTCAACTATAGAGGTCCAAATTAGCATCATCTCTTGCCTGCATTATTCTAATAATCTCTGTATAGTCCCGTGCTCCTACACTTGATCCGATTCTATGTGTTTTCTATGTGGGTCTGAGAGTGGATACTTTAAACTGTAGGTTAGGCCCTTCTTTCTCTGATGGAAATCTTCTGTTGGCTTCTGTTTGTATTTTAATGATATTTGACATCTTTATCAACAACTTCAAAGACAAATCCTCAGCCCCCAGCTCCATCTCCTGCTGAATCTACTATTACACACCATGCAATAACAGTCCACCTCTCTCCTCAAATGTGCCGAGTGCTTTCCTGTCCCGGTGGTGTTATCCTCTGCTTTAATATGTGCCTATTGTGTTCTTTTCTTTGATATTTTAATAGTTTACTTTCTACACTGTTTCACCATTTGCTTATATACCAGCTTTCCTCTCTCCCCTTTCTAGAGTTGGGTCTCTCTTTATTCTTCTTCCATATTTTGTTTTTTTCTTTTGAAATTATCACTACCTTATACTGTTACTTATTGCATAGCTGTCTGCCTTTGGTCGGCTATGCCTTTCTAGCCAGAAAATCAGTCCCACAAAAGCAGAGCCCTGATTCCCATTAACGGACACATCTTCAGTGCCTCGAAGTCTATGTGGTAAACATAAGACAGATGCCCAAATGACAGGTACTGATAAAGGCCTGAATATGCTTACTTGAATTATTAGCATTTTCTTAACACGGTTGTGACTTTTGTAAAATTTGTAATTTTTGTAAAATTATTTTTCTAAAAACATTCTTTTGCAAATCTGTGAATTTTTTTTTCTTCCCAAAACAGCCTCCTGCCACTGGGAGTCCTTTCCTTCTCTTTCCTCTGCTTCCAATGAAGACGTAGGGTGAGTGTTTTGAAAGAGAAGCACATTACTTCTTTATTTGCTATAAATAAAGTTTGCCTGAGTCCACGGTGCTCAGGCAAACTTTATCTGTCCTACATTGATTCATACCGAGTGTGTTGGTTTATGCCATTACCAAAAGAAGCATAGAATCTTGCCAAGGTCTGTCTCAGCTGCTTTGTTTTTCATGGCCTGATTTAACAATGTGATGAAAATAAATCCACAGGAAGTTTGTTGGAGGCACCTCTTTCCTTAATGGGAAATACTTTACACTACAAGGCCGTTTGGCCATAAGTGAGGTTATCTGGAACTCAGGCCGTGAGGAGAGTTCTGCTGTGCCTCAGATAATGGCCCTCTTCACAGTAACCACTCAACAATGTTAGAGGCTGAGGAGCAGATGGAGCGGAGACACAGGAAGAGAGCAGAAGGCTAAAGGAAGAAGTGATTGCTGTTTTAGGTATCATGTAAAGTAAGATTGTATGATATTTGTCTTTCTGTGTCTGATTTCTTTTGCCTAGTATTATGTCCTCCAGTTTTATCAGTGTTGTCCCAAATGGCAAGAACTCCTTAGATTTTAGGTTCAATAATAATAACAGTGTATATATAAATATATATGCTTCCTATCTTCCTTCTTCTGAACTGCATGTATAGGAAACATATATATAATTTTATTTATTCATTCATCAATCATTGGATGCTTAGATGGTTTCCATAAGTTGGCTATAGGAAATAAAATTTGGATGATGGTGAAATGAATATAGGAGAGCAACTATTTCTTTGAAGTCCTGATTTCACATCTTTTGGGTATATGCTCAGAAGATAAATCCAGAAGAGGGACTTTGGACCCTGTGCTAGCTCTGTTTTAAAAATTTTGGAAATCACCATGTTTTCCATAATGTCTATACCCATTTACATTCCCGTGAAAAGAGCACAAAGTTTCCCTCCTCTTCACTTGCTCACAGATACTTGCTGGATTCTATTTTGGGGATAAGAACCAGTTTAACGAGTATGAGGTGATATTCAAGGAGCATGGTGGCTATCAGGATGGATAGCAAGGGGAATCAGGAGACAATGGTCTAAGGATACTAAGCTGGTGTTATATAGGATGAATAAGTCTAGAGATACGTTATACACTATGATGACTAAAGTTAGTAATACTGTATTGCATACTGGAAATTTTTTAGGAGACTAGATTGCAGGACTTTGCAACAAAAAAATGATAGCTATGCGAGGAGTTAGTTATGCTAGTTAATCTGCCAGTAGTAGTCCTTTCATTATGTACATGTATATAAAAACATCAAGTTTATATCCTAAATACATATCATTTATATTATTCACAAATCAGCACATTTTTAAATTAAAATAATCTAAAAGAAAGAGAACGAAGGTAGGAAGGAGAAAGACAAGAAGGAAGAGAGGAGGGAAGAAGGGAAGGATATAAGAGTGCAAGGAAAGTAGAGGAGGAAGAAAGAAAGAAGAACTGAGGGAAGTATGGAGAGCAATGATGAAGTAAGTGTTAAGGGAGATGAGAAAAGGCAGCAGGAAGGAAGGAATTATGTAGGAAGTGTGTCTGGAAGAACAGAAGAAGAAAGAGGTAGGAAACATTTTTCTCATTCCACAAGACTCAGATTTCTGCAAAACCACCACCACAGTTAAAGTAGACTTTCACATATCATTGAGAAAAAAATGAGGCAAAGGAAAATGCTATCAATTATCTTTTTTTCTTGGTTGAGAAAACCAGGCTCAGCTATTATACATCACAGAGTTTCTCACATCAGGAAGTAGCAGAGATGGGAGTTGCAGCCAGATCTCTCCATCTCAAAAACTCCTCCATTTGATACCACTGTATTCCCCATCTCTCTTCCCGCTTGACTCAAAATAAAATATTGATCTAAATTTCCAAGAATCTGAAGACCCTGTATAATTAATAGGATAAATACAAACAATAACAACCTTCCAGTTGGGAAATATAAAACACAGTCAAGGCTATAATGGTAATAGAGGAAGACAAAGGAGTCAATGATTGCAGAGTCACAAGGAAAAGCTTGCATAATGAGAAGGGCATAAACTGAAAAGCAAAGCACCCCTAGAGACCAAGCAAACAGATGGATTCATTAAACAACTTTTGTATTTTATAGAAAAGATGCTAACTGCAGTATTTTCACTCTAGATGAGCAAAGTGAGCTGCATATTAGGAGTCCTCCCCATGAGACTCTCCAGAAAGGGCCATTTCTTCTTAGACACCTCTATAGCTGGCAATACTGACCCTCGAGAAATTATCATGATTTCCTCACGTAAGTGAGGCAGCTCATACCCAAGTTCTGGCTGTTACGCTGCTGTCCCTCTAGCTGTCAGTTTGCTCAGGAAACTCCGTAAATGCCATTTGTGAATACTAGGAGGCGTGGGGTAAAGACATGAGTTTTCTGTGTGGTCAGCAGAACAATCTGTGTAATGATATTAAAGAAAAAGGAAAAGTAGAATTACACGGATCTGTATCAATATAGTGCCCATATTTAACACCTGGCAAGAGCAGGAAATTGATTTTGATATACCAACCTCAGTTACTTCTAATTAAAAATGTGAATTAATTTTCTTTCAGTCTTCATCACGTGGCATTCTATTTTTCATGCACATTCTTTCTAATTACAAATAAAGTACTTCCCTCTAATCTTGACTTCACTTTCTGTGGCTTCAATTACCCAAGATCTATAAAATTGTTCAATGGAAAATTACAGAAATAAACTATTTATACATTTAAATTGGCATGCCATTCAGAATAGTGTGATTAAATCTTGCACTGTCCTGCTCCATCCCCTTGGACATGAATCATCTCTGTCTAACGTGTTCAAATTATAAATGCTGTCTGTTAGACATATTGTAATTGTCTTTGTTGTTAGATCATGTGTCACAGTATTGTAGTGTTTGTGCTCAAGCCACCCCTATTTTATTTAGTAATGATCCAAAACACTAAAGTAGTGATGCTAGCAATTTTATGTATAATGTTCTAATTGTCCTACCCTATATTAGTTAGAGTTGTTAATATCTTACTGTGCCTAATTTATAAATTAAATACTCTAGGTGTATATGTATGTTTGTATGTATGTATGAGAAAAATAGAGAATGGATAAGGGTTTGGTACTGACTTGGGATTTCGACATTTGCTGGGGGTGTTGGAAAGTCTCTGTCATGGACAACCCACCCAAGAACTCTGAAAGTAATGCCAGAAACAGCTAAAGCAGATTTAGAAATGTGTTAGAGGAGAAAAAAAGTTTAGCACCCTAAAAATACAAGGGAACAAAAATCTTGTTTTAAACACATAGATGTAAAATTGATAAACCTCTATGAAAAAGTACAACTGTAAAAAGACCAAAGATACAAATCACCAATATTAGTAATGAAACATGAACTACCACACTTTGGCAAAAGGGAAGAGATCCAAGAGATGAAGTGGGGGAGAGGAAGGGGATAAAAAAAATAATAATAAGGCATGTTATGGACATGTACCAATGCCCCACAGTGAATGTAATCATTACATACTTCACCCCGTGATGAATGTTATCACTATGCACACCTAAAATGTCCCATTAAAATAAAATTTTAAAAAAATGTACTCCAGAAAACTAGTAATAAAAATAAAAAGCAAAGGGAAAATTCTCATGCAGAAAAAGTATAATAAAGGGACATTATTTCAGTAGGTTGAATAATGGCCACCCAGAAAAGATATATCCAAGCCCTAAACCCAGTTCCTGGGAATATGAACCTATCTGAAAATAGATTCTTTGTAGATGTCATTAAGCTAAGGATATTGGAATGAGATCATTTTGGATTACAGGTAGGTCCTGTATCAAATACTGTTATCCTCAGAAAAGAGAGTGTCATTTGAGATGCAGAAGACACTGGGGAGCCAAGTTAAAATAGAAGCAGAGATCGAAGTTAGCGCCAGGTCAATGAGTGTCAAGGTTGCTCATGGCCATCATCATCTAAGAATAAGGCGTGGAAAAAATACTTCGGCAAGAACAAATAGTATTCCAGAAAGAATAAACCCTATTTACAATTTGAAAATAAATTTCTGGTCTCCAGAATTGTTAGAGAATAAATGTCTGATGTTTTAAGTTCACATATCTGTGGAAATATGGTGTGGCAAAACTAGGAAGCTAAGCGATTATGAAAAAATTTATGCTTATAAATATAATAGCCCAAAATAAATGGAAAAAATTCCTCATAAACTATAAACAACCAAAATTCAACAGAAATGAAATATGCAATCTGTGTAATCCAATAACTATTAAGTAAACGGAATTTAATTAGTATTTTAGTATTATAATGTATAAAAGAGATTCTATAACATCTTTGACTGGATTTATTTAAAATATGTGAAGGTTGTTTAACATTCAAAAAAATCAATGTAGTCCACTCTATCATCATCTAAAGAAAAAATAGTCTCATGAACATTTAATTGATGCAGAAAAGAATTTGACAAAATTACTTTGATAAAATTCTTTAGAAATTTAGTGAAAGAGGTGGATCATCTCAACTTCAAAAAGAAAATATACAAAAATATACATTTTACATAAAACTTAAACTGAACTCTTTTCCCTAGTATGGGGAAGATAAAAATGCATTTTCCTTTTTTTCTGGTAGTAATTTGTAATTGTATTGCGATGCTTTAGAAATTGTGCATTGCCACTCTCAAGAAGAAAGCTATGATTTCTATTAGTTAGATTAAAATTATAGATGAATAAAGTTATCAATCTGCATATATGTTTACCTTGTAATATTTTGTGGGACTGTACCTTTGTTGTTGAATATTCTGTGTTTATTCCAAAAGAGGTCTATTCTTATAATTTTCTTCAATGTATTACTGAGAGTTCCAGCTACCAAAATAAGAAGGCACAAAGATGAAGACAGATTGCAAAGAAAGAAACAAGATCGCTTTTCCTATTTTCAGATAGTTTCAACAAGGTTGCAAGATATAAGACAGATATACAAAAATCATTTTCATTTCTGTATATTAACAATAAAAGTGTGGAAACTAAAAGTTAAAATAATAAAATTTGCAATTGCTTTAAAGAATATGAAACACTTGCATTTATACTTAACAAGATTATACAATACCTATGTGATGAAAATTATGAAATGTTGATGAAAGAAATGGCAAAGACCTAAGTAACTAGAGAAGAAGTCCCCAAGTTTGTGGGAATTTATTATGGCAAACCTAGAAACCTAAAACGATTACGAAAAAAAGTTATGCTTTTAAGTTTAACAGCCCAAAATAAAGAGATTTACTATATTCATGGACTGCAGCTCCCAACATTATATGTAAATTGAGCAATAAATTCAAAGCATTTCCTGTCAAAATACCAACAAGTTTTTATTATAGGCATATAAAGCTAATTCTAAAATTTATGTGGAAACCAGTGAGACTATAAATAGGTAAAACAATCTGAGAAAGAACTACTTGATCTGGAGGTTTATTGTATCTCCACACCAATCAAAATAATGTAGCATTGGTGGAGGCATAGATATATAGATCAAAGGAACATATTACAAACTCAAAAACTGACTCATACAAATTAGATTAACATATTTGTATAAAATTGTGAAAGCAATTCATAAGAAAAATTTAACATATAGGTCTGGGGTAATTGTACACCAATAGGCAAGACAATGAAACTTGACATAAACCCCCATCTTATACAAGTATTAACTCAATGTCCATGTCCATCATGTACAAAACATAAAAATATCAAACTTCACCATAAAATATAAAAGAAAATCTTCAGCTAGAAGAACAGTTCTTTGACCTGACTCCACCAGAAAAATCTATTAATAGGAAAATTCAAAAAGTAGACCTTATCAAACTTGAGATGAAATGACTAACCAAAAACTAGGTCTAAATACTTGTTCATCACTTGAAAAAATACTAGTATCTACAACATAGGGGGTGAATTAGTCAGTTGTCCTGTTGCTGGACACAATAACCGACACTCACAACTCCAGGCAGGAAAAGTTAGGGTTAGGGTTAGGGTAATTTACCTCAAGCTTTGCTGGGAGTCATTCTGTAGTCAGCTGGCTTCAAGGCAGGAACATCATGGCAGAAAGGTGTGCAGGAGCAAAGCTGCATCAGTTGTGGTGACCAGGAAGCAGATCAGGGGAATAGCCACAGAGAAGGCCTAAAACCAAGCCTCTGTGGCCTACACAGACTCACCCAGCAACATGCTCTACTAATCTGCTAGGCATATCTTAATCCAATGAAGTTGCCATATTAAAGGGCTATATTAGTTACTTTTCTAGAGTCAATGGTTTGCAAGAGAGCAGATTTAATACAGGACAAATACAAGTCACACCATTAACACACACAAGCCAAATGCAGAAAGAGTGCAGAACATCTACCTAGGCACTGGAGACCCAAAAGATCCAATCAAGGGCTGGGAGCCCACAGAGATGTCCAGTGTACATCCATGCCTGCACTAAAAGGCTGAAGAAATCTATACTGGAATGAGGATTTGATGCTTACAGCAGAAATGAAGACCAGAGCTCCCCAAAGTGAACAGCAGCCATTCCTGATGACAGCAAGGCCCCGAGCTCCTTCTGTGACAAGAACAGCATAGTTCCTTTAGGGAGAACCAGCCGCAACAGAGCCTCTCCTGGGAAACAGCTGGCCCCTATCTTCTGCTCCCGTTCTCCTTTATATTTGTGTAGGCAGCAATCCTCAGGTGGATCTCTTACACCCAGAACCACACCAATTCAGTCCAGCTGGGGGTTCCTGCTCACGTTGACCACAGTAAGTCCACTACAAGGGCACAGGGGAAAATCTCAAAATTCTAAAACTAGTACAATGAATAAACAGAAAATAATCAAACTAGGAAATGTGCCAAGAGGATTAACCACCATCTGATTGGAGAGGATAAAAAGATAAGAAGTAACTACATGAAAGAGATTCCGGTGTGGGGAATTTGGTAGAGAAGCAAACATTAGAATATGCAGGGCAGGTGTGAAAATTTGTGTAATAGAGCAGTGCAACAAAGCTATCTGTCTGGATTGAGAGACACTTTGAAATTTACCTTTTTCACAAAGGTAAATACCTGTCACTAGCTAATACTCATTTACATGGCTTGTTTGAGCTAATTAAATGAAGACTCTAGGCTGTTCTTCTAATGACTTGTTCACCTAGAAAACTCTTACTTTTATTTCCTGTGGTCCATATCTCTCTTCCTCTGAAGAAGAGTAAGGGGGATTGCAGAAATGTTCCAAGAGTCAACAATCTGCAGATAATGAGTCCCACACCCCCTCACTGACAGCTGACTTCATACCAGCATGAGCCATTACTGATCAGAAGCCTGTCCACGTCACTGCTGTTACCAAGTGAGAAAGTCGGAAAGTATGCATTCACTGCTACTGACTCTGTTCTGTGAAGACCTGAGAAATCAGCCTTTTCACTCTTTCATGTGAGAATTCTTAAAATCCTTGTAGACAAAAACATTCTCCTACTTTAGAAGTTGATTTGGATTACCAAATATATTCTAAAGAAGGATATATATATCATGTAGTTCAGAGGAGATTTCTTGTAAGCAGATGAATTTTCTCTGTTTCCTGAGCAGGAAGAATGAAAGTTTTAACAGAGGAGTATTTTGGGAAGTAGGAAATATCTTTCTGTTCCATCTGCAAGAGAGTAAACTCTGCCTGTCTTAGTTACTTTCTCTTGTTGCTGAGACAAAATACCCAACACCCAAAGTTAAAGGAGGAAGGTTTATTTCAGCTCACAGTTTGTAGAGGTTTCAGTGTACAGTTGGCTGGCTCCAAGGCAGGGTGGCAGGGTGGAGGGGTGTCACAGCATGGAGAAAGAGTCCATGGAAAGCGGGCAGGAGACAGGGGAGCAGCAAGCAGCAACAGCAAGTCTGCCTTCCTTCTGTCCCTTTGTATTCCATCCAGCCTACCAGCTTTTTGAGCGGTACAGTATATTTGGTATTAGTATAACCCAGAACTATACTAATTCCAGCCAGTGGACTAATTTAGTACCACATACCCTTAATCCCAGTATCACATGCCCCAGATGCAGCTCCAAAAAGCCCCACTATGAGAGCATGAGGCTTTGGGGAGGACATCTAGACAAAGCCATAAGTCTGCCTTTATGGGTATTGGGGCACAGTAAAAATGGGTTTGCTGAACGAGGAAGGAAGTAAGGTGCCTATAATAGAAAGCACACAGAGTATGATATTCAACAGATGTCTGGTCAAGTTTTCATATCATCAATGGGCTGATTGAAGGCAGGGCACTGAGTCCCACATATTCTGACATTTAAGATAAGATTATGTCTTGAGGGGTACAGTGAAGGGTGGAGGACACTATCAACTAAATTTTAAAGAGTCTGGCAAGGGAGTTGCATAGCATTAACATTCAAAATATTGGAATTAAAGGTGTTGTGTTTTTTTTTATTTTTTTTTTTTTTTTAGAAATTGTACTCCTACATGTGACTGGTTAATTTGTTTTAAATCAGGTATGGGTAGATTTTAGATTTAAAAAAAAAGAATAACCTTGGATTCCATTTTACCTCCCATTTGAGAAGCAGGGGTGAGGCCAAGGGGTGCATGCTGGCTGGTTAGCAAATGTCAGCAGAGAGGTCTGGGGAAGATGCTCTTAATATCTTTAGATAATAACTATGTGATGCAATGTGGTCACTTTGTCCAAATGACCTAACTAGAACTTAGCAGAGCACTGAGCTAACTGCTCTGCTCTGATTCAAAGCTTACTCATTCCTGCACTCAGTTTTGATCAGTATTTGTTATTTGTTATCACTTGCTGTACATGAAGAACTTACTTATGAAAGTAAAAATAACACGTGTCAGTTGAACGTTTTGGCGACTTCCCATGAACCAGACACCGTTAAACACTTTGTGCATGGTCTCTCGCTCTAGCTTCATGGATTATGAGACACTATGGTATCCATTTTTTTGTTCATATGTTTCTTTGGTTTCTTTGTTTGTTTGTTTATGAAGCAACTCAAGCAAGGAGAATGCAAAACTCTTGGACAACGTATCATTAAAAATGGCTTAAACCTGAATGTGGTGGCACATATCTGTAATCCCTGAACTCTGTAAGTTTGAGACAGGAGGATGGAAAGGTAAAGCCCAGCCTGGGCAATTTAGACACTTAGTGAGATCCTGTTTCAAAAAAGAAAAAAAAAAAACAAAAAACAAGGCCTGAGGATGTAGCTCCATGTGAAGGCCTTGGACTCAATCCTCATTATTGAAAAAAGAAAAGAAGAAAGGAGAAATGAAAAAAAGAATAAAATTATGGCTTTGAATCTCTTTTGGTCTGGTTTTAAAACTTAAGTTTTCAGGACTGTGACATAGACAGCTCCTGCCTGGAGAAGCTTATAAGTGGAGTGGACGGCTGCTAAGGACACAATCATAGACCTGTGTGCTGTGTGCTATTGGAGTGATGTGCAGTATGTTTTGAAGTGGTCCCTGTGTGTGCTTGGGATGTTGATTTATATACATAGCTATAGATACAGATGTATATATATATTTATATATATATCCTAGAACTTGGATCTAGACTCTGGCTCCAAAACACTTTTAAAGAAATAAGCTAAATATTCTTCAAATTGTTGTTTCCTGCCCACATACTACTCATGTGTGTCTCAACATGACATTTACTATTAGAAGCTGGTGTCTTCCTATGCCGCTGGGGACAAAAGACAGCTTATAAGAAGCCTGTGAGCAGCATCTCCCTTGAGGAGGCTTCACAGTACATCCTGGGAACTGGGGTGACTCTGGCATGCTCACAAATACCTACAGAGCCTCCCACACTTGCAGGACACTGCAGTGCTCTGGCCTCCCTTCTCCTGTCTATACACAAAACATAGGCTGCATCTCTGGTTCATTAAGTAGCCTAAAAAACCTTTTCCCACTCATGCCTGGTTTCATTTAAAGCAGACAAAGAGTCATTTTCTCCCGGAGATCAGCAGTGGCCCAAAAATAGTTTGGAGGAAAGATTGTAGAGACAGAATTAGTATGTCGGGAACATTATTGAAGCAGATTTCAAAGAGTCAACAATACTTTGTGTCCGCACACACATCAAGGGAAGGGAGAGTTTCAGCAGCATCTATAAGAATATAAGGTCTACACAAAAGCAGCAATACGGGGCGCTGCTGCTGTGAGACAGATGCGCCCCGCCATCCAGAGCCACCATTTTAGGTTCGCCAGGCTCCAAAATGGGCATTATGCATTACTTTTAAGTATAGTATGAAAGCACAAATCCATAATTTCTCCAAAATGCACATGATAGTTATTCTTTCAGAAACACACCAACGGTGTCTAGTTAACTCTCATGGCAGCTCTCACCCGTGTAATGAGACCATGCACTTCTCACAATGTCTGTGGGTGCCCTGTGCCTGACAGGCCAAGAAGGCTCACCCAAAAGTCACTTCAGGACTCTCACGGGCCTCTCCAGGACACCTTTATTCAAGGAGATTGATACAAGCAAGAGGTACAGAAAAGTAGAAAGAAAAAGCAATTACTCTACAAAATTAAGTAGAAAACCCAACTGAAGTCTAAGGAGAAAATTGAGAAGTTGGTGCTAAAATGCCAGCTAAAGCAGCAGCTGTGCGCATATGTCAGAAGAAAATCTACGTGTGCGTGTCTTGGGTGCAACTTCTATCATTCTTCTTGTTAGTGGAAATCTTTGTTCACCTTCCTCCTAAGTCCATTTGGAGGGTCTTACTGAGAGTCACATCACTCCTTTCCACCCGTACTCACCCCTCCCACCAGCGCACAGTGGTGATGCTGGTAATTAGGGTAAGAAAACCTCAACACTTGGCCAGCAATTTAAGTTTTAAGAGAAGCCTGTTTAAGGGAAGGTGTCCTGGGCGCCTTCAACATTCAGTACAACAGTTTGCAGTTTGGGGCCATGGAAGAAGTTTTTAATCATGCTAACTAGTGGTCCGGAGGTTTCAGTGCATTCTGGGCTGCGGCCTGGAAATACTTATAAGCAGGACTGTCAGCTCTACCTCCTGCGAGGACAAGAGAGACACTAAGCTTCAGGTGTTCGGCTGTGTTGCATCTTGGGGTGTTTTTACTGTTCTGCAAAGCCACTGCGGGACTTCTTGACCTGGAAGTAAGGAAAATCATTTGCTTGTTCAGAACCTGATTTTTTAACTTTGTGACTTTGAACAATTTGTTGCACCTTCCGAGCTTCATTTTCCCAGCAGAGAGGATCAGAACAGGCGCTGTGCATATAGAGACCGTCTGTTATTACCACAAAGCCCTTGAGGAGACTTGGGGTTCTGTATGCCGAAAATAGATTTTGAGAAGAAAGCAAGTTTGATATGACTTAAATGAGATGTGTTTGCTCAGTGATAAATCTGGCTGTAAAGATGAGCTGAGCACTGGATCGAGCTTTGGCCTCTGCTTCCTCTGATCGGCCTTATTCTCAGGTTCTGTCCTCTGTCCCTTACAGTATAGAATCTACATTGTCAAAGTCATTGTCATCTTACTCCATCAAGTGGGCTAGATTAAATCAATGCTGCCCCCTGAATCAATCACCAAGACAATAAGATGTATTTCACCATGTACTTCAGCCTCCGGGTGGGAGTCAGTTCCCAAATAAACTTGGAGATGTTGCCTGAAGAAGAACTACTGTTTAGAGAAGTAACATCCAAAGAAAATGTACGTGTGTTACATCTGTAGTTTTAAACTTTCTAGTAGCCACATTTTCAAAAGTAAAAGAGAAAAAAACTAAATGAATTTCAGCAAAGTATCATATTAACTCAATGTATCCAAAATATTATTTTTGACATGTGATCAATATGAAATCATTAATGAGATCGTCTATATTCCTCCTTTTCACACTGAATTTGAAATCCAGTGTGCACTTTGCACTCACAGAGTATTGCATTTTCGATGCATTCGAAGTGCTCAACAGTCGCACGTTGCTGCCAGATCTGCAGTTAGGGCCAGAGCATAATGAATGGCTGCTGTATATTTCCTACTTGCTGCCACTTTGGTGCTTGCAACCCAGCTATAAGATGAGCATCAAGTGTTCAGAAGTTGAGCAGCTGGCTTAATAAATGGAAAAATCAGGAATCTAAACTGGATGTTCTGGATCCAAATATAAGTTTTAAGGCCAGTAGAACTATCTTACATATAAAAAGAAAGTGGAGTGCATTTTTTTCCTTTTTAATTTTGTTGAGTTAACAGATGCTTCTGTGTCAGATTGAGTGCCTGATTTACAGATCAAGTGCTGCTTGTATCCATCTGTTTATATTGGGAAAGTCCTCCTCAATTTCCATCACATTCATCTTCAAGTTTTCTTGGCTGTTCACCTGTACCCGAACATGTGATCGTGGGGACCCTCCTCTGGCCCAGTTATGGTCTTTAGAGTCTCTACTTGCTCCTTGTGCAACAGTCTCTCTGGAAACTAGCTATCTGTGTAACACACATCTCTCCATAACACATCCTCCCTTTTTTACTTACCCATTGTCTAAGAATCTTGCCCCTGAATTATATTTTTATATCATGAATCTTGTCACCTGCCAACAGACCTCAGTCTTCTGCATTGACGGACCAGTTCTGTCCATCAGCAACACCTCACAAGACTATAGTAATCTAAATGCAAATCGAGGGCAAAATAAAAGATTGGTAAAAGGAAGCAGAGAGATCTTAGGAAGGGAACCAACAGCCTGAGGGGAATGGGAGGGAGAAAGGGAAAGGGATGTAAAAAGATTTAAGAAGTGTCATATACATGCATCAACTACACACAATGAATGAAATCATTATATGTTGCAAACATGAACTAAAAATAATAACCATAATAATGAAAATAGAGAAAGGGGATCTAGAGATGTAGGGAGGGAGGAGCATGGGGAGTGAAGGAGAATAGACAGAATCAAAATAGGTGAAGTGCATGTACCTCCCAACCAAGATAAATGTAAACATCATGTACTGCAAATTGCACTAATAAAAAAAAAAATCCCACGTTGTAGCCACCTATTAGTTAATGAGGTATTTACACAAATTTTCTGTGTAAATTCTTTCTCTGCACCAAATTTCTGATGTCATCACATCCTGAAACTGTGGGGTAGACTGGACACCTCCACTAAGATTTAGCTTCATCCACCTCAGCCATGAACTGGGTGGATTTGGGGGCCTCTTCTGAGGGAATGGAGTGAACACAGAAGAAGGACCTCCCGTGAACACTTACTAATTTATATTTTGATAAGTGTTCTACATTCAGTATTTCATTCAGTATTCATAAAACTTCTGAGAGTGAAATTATTATCCATGCTTTAAGGATGAAGAAGCTGGAAATCTAAAATGTCAATAAAATTGTTAGAATATCAAAGTAACTAGCAGTGAGTGATAGATCAAAACCCAGGCTGGTGTAATAACAGGCCTCTCCCTCCTCTGTGTGTTGTGTGCCTGACGTCTGACCACACAATCCCTTTAAAATAGCCAATTAACAAGCAAAGGAACTCAAGGCCTGAGAATTCAAAGTAATTTGTGCTATACAAGTTCCATCTTTCAGTATTCTTATTTACATTTGGAGGTGGAGAAGGAATAACACCAAAGAATGATGTGCCTTTTTAAAAATTCATTCGGTAAACTTTGAGTTTTATCTAAACAATTAATTTGGTTATTACTGAGAATTATGCTTCCCCTGTCTACTTAACTATTCATTACCAAGATGCTACAAAACTTGATGACTCCACACAGGGCTTCTCCTCTTGGTGTTTATGCTTCACACAAAACTCAGGTTCCTTTGTAACAGGGCAATATAGCAAAACTACAGAGAGCATCTGAACAGAAGTGCTTTAGGATCCATTGTTCATTTCTCCCTTCACACAATAGGGTTCCAGATACTTTTAGTAAAACATTCAATCCTTTGGATGAGCAACAACATCTGCCTTGTGATCATCCCGTCTTACTGTGCGTGCGACAAAACTTAATCATCTCGGTGCGGAAAGTTTTGAAGATGGTGCATTAGCGTCATCATTCATGACTAGGAGACACGCCGAAGTCATTTGTGGGAGCTCCTGACTCCTGGTATGTACTGGATAAGCATTAGGTTGTTTCCTTTCAACACTCATAAGGCAGAATAGAGTTTGCCTTTTAGGAAATAACTTCTATGTTGTCACATATTCTCAAATGCTTGTATTAATCGCAGTATCTTGTAAATATTTCTTGCTGTTTCAAAAGTACATTTAACATTCAGCATCTCATTTTGACCAACAGCCCTGAGAGGCAGGCACAGGATTAAGATCTAATTCCAGATAAAAGACATAATTTAGGGGCTGGAAATTTAGCTCAAGTGGTACAGTGCTTATCTAACAAACACAAGGCCCTGAATTCGATCCCCAGCATCAAAAGAAAGAGACAGAATTTAATAGAGACCAAAAGTTTTGTCAACAACTAATTGATTCATCTGAATGGAGAGGTACCAGGGATTGGCTCACCCAGTACTGATTCCAACGTTCACCTGGTTTGCAAAGGAAGGAAAGCTAAAAGCTACATTCCCTCAAATATTCTGGTTGTGGTTCAGATTTTATTAATCAGAGACGTCAACACTTGTGTAAGACTTGACTTGGAATTTAGCTGTGGGCAAAGAGGCAGGGGATAGTGGCGTCTATTACACTCGGCAGGATTGGGACCACACCAGCATAGGTCTGGAACATGAGGGTGAAGCGAATTTTCTTGGTCCACCAACATCCTGACCTCAATCAAGGGAACACTTCCCTGGATATGCCACTCTCTCTGCAGGTTCAGAAGTTATTCCAGAAAGCTCAGGTTAGACCCTTCTTCTACAGCCTTCCTAATGATGAAAAGAAAGATGTCCTTGCATTTTAATAAATTTCTTTTTCTTCTCAGTGATCTAGAAAGAATTCTGCTATCCACAACTAAGAAAACTCATGGGTTCTTATGATTCAGCCAACAATCAAACTCAGATTTTATTGACTTCAAGGGAAAATAAAACATTTCATATAGTGGCCCAACTTTAAAAGGAGAGAGGATGGTATGAATGAAAAGGAAGAATGGCCTTTGAGCTTCCAGTTCTGCTATTTGTGAACACAGAGTTACAGATACAGATATTGTGAAAGCTGTCTCTGGTCGGTGGTAAGCAAGCATTAAGGTCAAAGTTGTACAAACAAGATGTGGTTTTTGACATTAGGTGTGTGGTCTTAGTGGTAATAATGTTATAAGAGGGGGTTTCTAATAATATTGGAGGGGGTTATTTCCAGGTTCTTACTCGCGCAGGCGAAGAATTGCAAGGGTGAATTGAGGGCCCTAGAAAAGTTTATTTAAGTAACAAAAAGAAAAAGAAAACGGTTTTCCACGTGAGTGAATTACCTGGCCGATGCCTCAGTTAGGGATCTGAAAAGGGAGGGAGAGGCCAGGGAGCGAGCTAAAGATAGAGCATGGCTGAATGTTTATGATAGTAAATATTTATATTGGAAGGGAAGAAGTTCCCACCCTGGGTGGCACATATCTGTGATTTATGATTCTGTTCAAATCCCTGAAGTTTTTCTTTTGTTTTTAATAGCAATTATTAAGGTGATTCTAAATTATACCTGGAATTCCAAAGGGATAGCAAAAGCTCAGGCATGTGTAAACAAGAACAAGTTTTAGTGACTTATTAGCAGATGGTTAGACTTATAAAGCTCCATTGATTATGGCATTGTGTTGCAAGTACAAGTACGAACTATAGAACAGTAGTTCTGTTAGTATAAGCATCAACTGTAGAGAAAGGCTAACACATGCATGATGAGTTGATTCTATAGTGATTTATGATGCTAAGATGACACTACTAAGAATGGGAAATTCATTCTTTAAAGAACTGCACTTTCAGAGAGTACTTGAATAAAAATGAATTTTGATTTCTACCTCTTCCTATACATAAGTTAAAGACAAATTTAAAGTTCTCTGTGAATACAGAAACATAATTTTAGATGAAAACAGTAAAATGTCTTCATGATGCTAAGGTAAAAATTTCTCTGCTAGGACTTCTTAGACAATAATCATTATTCTCAAATAAGGGGTCATAAACAATAATCATAAAATACGCATTTGATAAGTTGGCTTTCAACAGGAGCAGACAAAGACGAGTATTAAAATGGATATACCTCCTACAAAGATTTTACTTAGAAAGTAGCAATTATGTTCAAACCAATGAGAAAAAGAAGGCTACACATTTTTAAACATGAAGAGTAGAAAAGAGAATATTAAAGTGACCAACAAATACATGATAAGATAGTCACCATCATCAAGCATCAGAAAAATTCAAACTGAAACCTTAATGAGATACGTGCAAATCAAACCAGTCACTTTGTGAAACTACTCCTGGTAGTGTCTGCAGAGGGTGGAGGTACTCATATAATTTACGCAGTCATTTCATCCTTAGTATCTAGTACAGAAATATACACTCATGTGTGCCAAAAGACAGGAACAAAAGTGTTTATAGCAATGCTACTTCTTTTTTCCAGTGCTGGAGATGAACTCGGGCCCTTGCCCATGCTAGGCAAGTGCTCTACCACTGAGCTACATCTCCAGGCCTGGAACACTGTTGTCAATATTCAAAAATGGCAACCAGAATGTAAGTCTAAAGATAAATAGATAAGTAAAGTTACCACGTACTTTTGCATTGTAATGTACAATAAGAATTGTTCGTCTTCTACATTACATCTTACAGATGGATCAATTTCATAAACATTGTATTGAATAAAGGAGGCCAGACACATAGGTAATAAAGGCTGCCTCCACTGATGTGGAAGATAAAAGTAAGTGAAGCTCATCAATGGAGACAGCTCAGTAGTTGTCTCAGGAGTACACAACGTTAGGGGAGAAACAAGACCTTCTGTTTTACAATTTGATCTGGTTTTAGTGCATAGCTGTAAAACTAATTAAAAAGGGCTTTTATAAAAATTTATTGAGCTCATTATGTGCATACATTTCCATGCATATATTAAGTGTTATATAATGACACTTGGAAGTGCTTGTCATCTTCAATCAGCTTTTAGGAATTTAAGGTAAAAAAAGACGAAATTTTGAGTCTTTTTCTCTCCATAGTTGTGACTCTGAGAAAATCATTTGATATCTCAAACTTGTCTGTCACCTGTACATAGGGCTTGACAATAATATTTTCACATATGATTTTTTTTTTCTTTTTGGTGCTGAGGTTTGAACTCAGGGCCTTGCGCTTGCTTGCAAGGCAAGCACGCTAACCACTGAGCTAAATCCCCAACCCTCACATATGATTATTAAAATGATTAAATGAAGTAACTTAACTTGGATGAGTAACACTTAATATAATACATAACATTAAATATACCCTAAAATGTTAAATATTAATTAACACATAGTTATGACAATATCAACAAATAATAAGAAAACATCGTCAATAATCATTACATTAACATCATTATCAAAAAATATTCAGGTATCATTTTAACCCAAAGCCTAGCACATACTGATCACACCTCAAAAAATATGTGCAGGTAAATATTCACGAGTGACGCTAACATTTAAAGGAAAACAACCTGTCCTTCCTTGGTCCTGAAGTTAATGATTGCTCCGAATTTCCTGGTTTACTAAAAGATCTGGAGAGTGTAGAAAAAAGTGAACACAGTTTTCTGGCAGTTATCCCTGAAGTATGGGGACCATGCTGATAATAACTAAAAATTGCAATTAGAAGAATTTCCTCATCGTGCCTCTGGGTTTCATCACCCTGGTTCCACTACAAGAGTCTTTAGCCATTTTCAATCTGTGCCTCATTAGATAGTTGTAGCATGCACAGCCTATGGAGGCATTTGGAAAATAAGCTTGTATAAAGGAGATTTCTTTTTCCCTCCCAACATTTTCCATTTTCTAAATGTCTGTTCTACAGATGCTAGGGGATGCCAAAGACTGTTTTGGGACTCTGGGCCGTTACACAAAAGTCCCTTTCTCCAATTTATGTGTAAGCAAAAAACACAGGAGACTTTTGCTATATTATCACACCATAAATTATGTAACCCTTGTGGGGTTCCCTCACTTTACTGACTAGACATCCAGGTGATTTAATACTCCGTGTGTTCTAGTCAAATACAACCTGTTTTTCATGGACAGAAGAGACATAAGCGAAGTCACCATGATCTATGGTGCACTAGGATAACCAATTACACTCTACTTACCACAGTTTACTTTTGTAAGAAATAGAAAAATAAGAATCATTATCTGACCAGTTATGAGAGTCGATTGAAATTTAGAGATACAGACTTTTATTTCTGCTTCCTCATATTTGGACACAAAGGATTCCCACACAGCATAGTCTCCTGCACATGCTGCTATACAAACCCTCCAATCTACAAGTTTTTATTCAACAAATGATTCCTCTCAGGAGTCCTCTTCCCTTCCAGATGGATCTGTAGGGACAAAGCACTCTAGTCTGGAGTTTTATATCAGTTAGAATTAACCTCCTGTGAACCTGTGATTCCCTATTCCGGATGTTTTCTCCTCCTCCCCTCCCCCAGGACAATTAGCAAAGTCTAGAAAAGTTCTTGTTTGTCCCAAATGGGGCAGATCATCTTGGGGGTAGAAGCCAGCAATGTCGCTAAGCATCTGTACAGACAGACAGTCCTGCAGAATAGAATATCTACCTGGAAATCTCAGTAGTGCCAAGGTTGGGAAACCCTGCCCTGTGTGTCAGCTGCAACATAATGAGAGAGCTCTATGATCTCTCCTTTAGCAGCGCGGATTCCCTGCCTGCATTTTGCTCAGCCGTGAGTACTAAGTGCCCAAAGGTGGTCTCAACATCATTCCATCTATTCCTGGTGATGCCAAATGCAGGCCCACCACAGTGCTCTACACAGAGGTGCTCAGACTGCAGCTTTCATGGAGTTGAATCTGTTGGCTTTAATCGTCTGTGTAACACCAAGATCCCTGCCCTTTCAGTATACCCTAGACTATGGAATGCAAGGCTCTGAAAGGATATTAATGTCAGAGAAGAAGGGGTGTTAGTGTAAAGGAAGGAGGAATACTAATGTAAACTCCAAAAACAGAGGAAACTCCCAGCCCACCTCCCCGCCCACCACACTAACCAAAGCCCCAAATGAAGAGACTGATAGAAACGAGGATGTGGTTCTTCAGTGATGTCGCTTGAGCATGGTAACTTGCAAATGGGTCTCTGCTGTGTCACAAGTGGGAGACAGTTAACATCTGGGGCTTCTTCAGGGCACCAAGAGTTTGGAGACCTGGAGAGTCCTGACCATAAGCACATTCTGATAAAAATATACAGGCAAGTCATGATTTATTAGCATGGACAACCGTCCATCCCTAACCTTGCCCATAAAGTCTTCTATGAAGCTCCAGTAAGTGATTTTCACTCCCACACAGAACATGTCCCACCTAGAAATACAGAGGGGCAGGATTCAGCATCAGCCTTTCCTTTTCCGGTTGTTCTTAGCATCCCTGGAGTCAAGGGGACACGTGCCCTTGCCCAGATGCCATTTGTGCAACCCCAAACTTTTGGGATTCAGTTTCTTACTTAAACTCTTATCTCTTTGGATTAATTCTCTCTCTTGTTTTCAGACAGTATGGGGGACTGGAGGGTTCTCCTTTCTGGTGGGACCTATGGAAAAGTGTGGTTCTTATCCAGTCTTAGACCAGAGCTGCCCATACAGTCCTCCTGGTCCACATACAGACAGCCAAGCTTAGCAATATGACACAATTTTTAAAGGAATCCTGGAACTATTCTTCCTTGAATAACAAGAGAGATGAAACATCTAACATACACTAATTGCTGATTTGGAACTGGTTGAAAACAGCAGATCCTAAATCCCATCCATCACCTTTTAAATCTTCTTTTAAACTAAAGATGTAACCAATGCATGGCAGAGTTTGACATTGAGAGATGAGTCTGGTCTTTTTTATTCACTTGTTCAGTAAATATTTTCTACGATTTACCTTATGCCAGGTACTAGGCTATAGTAGAGTTGTCTGTATTCCAGCTGGAGTCTTCTGCCAGCTATCAAGGAAATGAACCCAGGCGGGCTCCCAGTGAAATGTTATGGATTGTTATATGGAACAGGCAAGCAGATAGGCGTCTGGTGATAGCAAAGTGAGAGACGAAGGGAAAAACCCAGCATGGAATGCTCACCCCTTACTAATGATATAATTAAAGAAACTAAAGCTGAAGATAGTATATACAGTCCTTCACCGCTTTGAACTTATACCTTTCAGCTCTCCTGACTGATGCTATACACTTTTACTTTTGTGAAGACAAAGCCACAGTGATGAGTGATCACTGCAGCTTTTATAAGTGTTTGAAAAGATCTTAATGGAAGTTAGACTTTCAAAATCTCATAAATGTGCCTACAAAGTGCTTACTTTTTTTTTATATTTCATGTATTCTCTGCCTCACCTGTGAAATTCCATCCAAAAGCCGGTGAAGAACAATGCTTTGTAATCCAAGGCCCAGAAGCTTCATCTATCACCCTGACACAGAGGTAATGGACAAGGACTATAGGCTTGGGTCAAAGATCCCACATTCTCTCCTCCATAGCCACACAAATTTCAACAAATAGAATTACTTTCTAAGGAGGAGCAAGAATTGAACCTGGAGACACTTGTTTATGAGAGTCTGGTATTTTACTGCTGGAAACATAGAAATATTAACATGAATGTTAACTTTTTTCAAAGATCTATTTAAGTATTTTCTAGTTTATTTGGAAACAAATACATGTATTGGTGTGTGCATGGAATGGTTTGTATAAGTGCATGTACATAAACTTACAGCTGTTCCTTCACCCATTAAAAACCTCCACTTATTGCACAGCAATAAGTGGGTCTCTATGGGCTGACTTTGTGCTCTAGGCTACACTTGGTGGTGCCTGGGATGTTTCTGTGGTTACCTTAGGGAAGATAGTGTTACTGAATGCCAAGGATGCTGCTAACTATTCAGGCATACACAGGACAGCTCCCACAAAAAGAAACAGCCACCCAAACCTACCTCTACTACCCAGGCCAAAGGTCTCTGTTACAGACAAGGGTACCAAAACTCCAAAGCCATGCCAACTCCTCCGTGATCTAGTTTGCAGCGTGAAATTTCTTCTTGTGTATTGTTCTTCAGTCATCTCTATAATGTCCCAACATTACGAATGTGTAAATTCTATAAGAATGGGATTTTTTTCTGTTTTGTTCACTGCTATATTCCAGGTGCTCAGAATGTAATTGTTGAATGAGCAAGTGGTGAATGAGTGAGTGGACGACTGAAAACAGTTCTTGCTCAGGCTGCTGCTCTTCCAGGGATGTTTTCTTTTCTCCTATGGTGGTAATGAGGTCCTTGCTATCATGTAGCTGCAGAGTTTCACCTTTGGGAGACATTCTTCCCTGCCCCAGACAGATGGTGGGGTCTGTCTCCTCCACTGTGGTACTTTCCACCCAGGGGCATCCTCCAGAGGAGGCCATGGCAGGACAAGAAATGAGAGTGAAGATGTTTTGCTCCATGAGACTGCTTTGAGCATGATTGTTTATGGCAGAGGTTAGAGACAACAGATTTAGTACTAGCGTAGGTATATGGGGATAGAAAGAGAGAGAGAGAGAGACAGGGTCCCAGGAGTATCATAGAAAGCTATTAACTACAGGGTAAACAAATTTGGCAGGGGCTAAGATCTCTTGTTGAATAAACACACAAATACTGTTTGTGAAACTGTTTAAGGAAACATTTCTGGGATAGAAATATCTTAATCGAAATAAATTACTTAGGAGGAATTCCAGAAACTGGAAACCTTGGGACGTGGGCAGAGCAAGGGCAGAGATCGGCGAGGATGTCAGGAGCACACATTCCCGTGAATCACCGGGAGGAAGGCCTTTCTCGCAGCACATGCTCAGCTGTCCACCTGCTCGGCGCGTGCTGCCCTCTGAGGCTGGGAAGCATCACGGAAGACCTGAAGCAAGCCAAACAGGTTGGCAGTTTCTGGCAGGAAGGATCGTAGTGTTATGGCCGATTTCACGGCACTATTTATTCTGTTCTTTTCTGAATTAGTTCAGAGGTAGAATAGAGGTAGAATTTGCCACTCTCACAGGTCAAAGAGTTTACAACTAAGTGCCCTACTGGCCTTAAACTCCCAAAGTGTGTGAGCTGTCATACATTTAACTTTCGAAATCAGCATCGGCAGTTTGAATATGGAAGATGTCGTACAATAATCTATGTCTACTCCTTCTTTTAAAACATCTCGAGGTCTGGCACCCTGCGCTTTCTTTTCCTTATGGCAGATGGTGGTGCTGTCCTCTCCCGGGACCCCTTTTTGCAGTCATCTAGGAATATTTATTGGGTCTCTGGGGTCTCCTGGTCCTACTTCATGGCCTCCCCAGTTCTGGCTCTTTTTGTTGCTTGACCACCTCAAATTCTACAAACACAATTCTTCAGTTAGGTACATCTATTGGGTCATTTTAAATTCATGTCACCAAGTGTGCTGCCGGGCACAGCGGAGCTCCTGTCGCTTGTCTGACTATGAGCTAGTCAAATCAGCAGCTTACAGTGTCCAAATTAAGCGCAATTAGTGTGAGGATTTTTTTTGTTTTTTTCTTCTTCAGTTTCATTTTTAGTGGCATCAAAGGAGATACTAATTTATCAAGGAGATTAAGGAGATGTTATTTCTTTAAATTTTTCAGATTAGAAAGTTAATCATCTTCCTATCCCAAATCATTTTAAGCAATCATCATCTGCAGTGAGGATGCCTATCAGTTCAAGAACGCAACATTTTGCCAGTTTCCAAGACCGCTTTCTCACTGTTCGACCTAACCACACATGCCATACAGTAGCCAGCATGCCTAACAACAGCAACAATAACTAGTGATGAGGGAGAACCGCGTGGGTGACAATTTTGGATCGGGATACGTTGCCTTAGACAAGTCCTGAACCTCTCTGAGTTATGCTTTGCTCTAGTATTACCCACCCAACAGTTAGCAGTTGCCACCTCGGCTTTGCCACCTCTAAATCTTTAGCAAGTATCAGTGGAAAGCACCATCTTGGGAAAGCATGCAGTTTGGAAAGTCGGGAAACCACTGGAGTGGAGGAAAAGGAACACACAGCTTCACATGTCTGTTGCTAGCTGTGTGACTTCCAACATGCTCCTTCTCAGCGTTCTACACTCCTGAGTCACAAAACTGACATAAAAGAGGAAGCGAGACAGTAGGTGATGGAACAGCATAAATGTTAACTGTGTATATCAGCTTTCTACGAGGTGTGGTCCAAAATATGGTAAATGTTTAAGTTTTTAAAACATTCATTACGGTAAAAAAAAACACATTGTCATTAATCCCCCTGCAAACACCCCTCCCCCTTTGAATGCACTTATCCCATCTTTCTTGCCACTTTCTGAAGCAGCTCTGGCATGCCTGTTTTGGGAGAGTCTTTAGTTACACAATCATGGCAGCCTCGATGCCAACTATCAACTGAAAACGCTGACCTTTCATGCTTATTTTGAATCTGGGGAAGAGCTAGAACTCACACAGCACAAGATCTAGTGAATAAGATGGAATAGGACACACCGTTATGTTTTTACAAGCTTGCCTTTCCTCTGGATGACACTTGGCACCAGCATTCACAGTATTTTTTTTCTTTTTTAATTACACCTTGTAAAGACATTCACAAAAGAGGACTTCCAGAAAATTGCAAGAATGATCAGATCAGTGGGTTTGAAGCTAGGGGAAGTATTTTGAGGGGAATTCATGTACATGTGTCTTTGACTGTAGTAAATTTTTGAAATTTAAACATTCGCCATATACGTTGATCATCTCTTGTGTAAGACACAACAATGCACCGCAAACCTACAGCTGAAAATCTTCTGTTTCTTCTGTCATCTTTTCTGTGGGTCAGGAGCCAGGTATGGCTGACCATGGTCCTCTGCTCAGGGTCTCCCAAAGCTACCATGGCGGTGCTGAGGGTCTACTTTCCCCTCTGCAGCTCCAAGTCCCCTCCCGAGCCCATGTGTTGTGGAAGAATTCGCCTCCTTGTGGCTGCAGGGCTGCCGTCCCGTGTTCTGGATGGTCATCAGTGATTCTCACAGTCCTTCTTCAAGTGGAATCTCCCAGGATCCCAACAACATGGGGCCTTATTCCTTCAGAGGCACAGGGAGCTTTCTCGGTTCAAGAAGTGCCCAATCCCTAATTTCAGGGCTTTCCTCCACTTAGGGAAAACTCAGGATAATCACCTTTTAAAGAGTTTGGAACATGGAACTTGTTTGCATTTGCAAACTTTCTTCGCCTTTGCTATACAGAGTAACCAACCTCACCACGGAACGGTATCCTGTTCTAGTCATAAGTCATGGCCACGGTGAAGGGCAGCAGATCATGGGAGACGCCTGTGTAACAGTATATAAGTACTGGAACCCCCCCAGAAGTCTGCCTTGCGTATAGTGGAAACAGCTTTAAATATGACAGTAGGCTGCACTAGAGAAGGGACAGGGAGACGTCATCTGAGTCATTCCGTGGTATTCGGAGTATGCATGCAGGAAGGTGTGACTCTCTGAGCACTCTTGCCACAGGTGGTAAGACAGGAAGCCGACGTGTGGTGCTCTATCGAGTGGCCCCAAGAGTACCGATGCTTTGGCTCCTGGGTCAGGAAGGAGAAAGAAGCCTCAGACTGAACCACTGCTGAGTGCCAAGCACCAGGACACCTTCAGTCCCAGCTGGAGGTCTGCAGAGTGGGCTCAGTGCTTCCTGGAATAGCTGAGGCCCATGAAGGTCACCTCCTAAGATACATAAAGATGAATTTGCGCTAAGCTGGAGTTCAGGGCCCCTCAGAGAGCCTGTGGGGTGTGGTGTGCCACAAACTGCTCAGCCCTCCTCCTATTGTAAGCAGATGTTAGTAGAGATAACAAATCTGAATTGCAGCCCAGAGAGGGGCTGTCAGCAGTAGTGGCCAGGTAAGTGACCTTCTTTTATAAGGAATATGATTTACAAAGTTTTCCTTCTTCTGTGGATTGTCTTCCACTTTCTTGATGGTGTCTTCTGAATCACTAAATTTTAATTTCGATGAAGCCAAATTTATAAGTTTTTTTTTTATTCTCCTTTGTTGTTTATGCTTTCTGTGTCACAATTTGTTGATAAGATCATCCAATGTAATGAGCTTGGCACCCTGGACAAAAAGAAATTGTCCATAAATGTATATATTTTTTCTAGTGTTTACATTCCTTTCCACTAGTCCCTGTATCCATCCTTATACCAGCATCAATCTGGTAGCTATGTGACATTTTAGTAAGGTTCGAAAAGGGAACAAGTGAGTCCTTCAATTTTGTTCTTTTTTCTGGGTTGCCCTGACTACTCTAGATACTCATAAGGATTATGTTGAATCTGCAAATCACTTTTGGTAAAAGCACTATTGCTATATTAACAATATTAAGTTTTACAATTCATAAATAACTCTTTTCATTTTTTAGACATTTAATTTGTACCACAATGCTTTATAACTTTCAATGTACTTTCTGTTTCTCTTGATTCTTTGGATTGCATAATTATTACTGGCTTAAAATTTGCCAACTTTCTCTTTTGCCAACTCAAATCTACTCTCACGTCTCTAGTGAATTTTTCATTTTTGCTATATTATTGTGCTTTCACTGCTGTATCCGATTCAGTTCTTTTTAATAATACCTATATCCTTGTCGGTAGTATCTATTTGACAAGACATTCTAAACGTATCTGTCCTTAGATCTTTCAGTATGGTTTTTGGTAAGTATTTAAACATATCTATAATAGCTGCTTTAAAGTTTGTGTCTCCTAAGCCAAAAATGTGGTTACTTTAAGGCTAGTTTGTTTTGCTTGCTTTTCCTTTTCTTCCTTGTTCTGCCTGGCTCATACTTTCCCCTTTCTGCCTACATCTCATCTTTTTTCATTAAAAACTTTTATTTAGATAATTGTGGTGGACTTATTACAGTCAACCTGAGCAGGAATGACCAGCTGGACTGAGTTGGTGTGGTTCTGGGTGTAGAAGATCCACCTGAAGGTTATTACCAACACAACATAGAGGAGAACGGGAGCAGAAGATTGGTGGAGGCTGTTTCCCAGGAGAAGCTCTATTGCGGCTGCTTCTCCCAAAGGAACTCAGTTGTTCTCATCGCAGAAGGAGCTCGGGGCCTTGCTGTCACAGGGGATGGCTGCTGTTGGCTTCAGGGAGCTCTGCTCTTCATCTCTACTGCGAACATCATTTCCTGGTTCCAACATAGATTTTTTCAGCCTTTTAGTGCAGACACAGACATGTATGGGACAGTGCTGTGGGCTCCCAGCCCTTGATTGGACCTTTCGGGTCTCCAGGGCATAGATAGATGTTCTGCACTTTTCCCACAGCTGACTTGTGTGTGTGTGTGAATGCTGTAACTTGTAAATGTCCTGTATTAAATCCGCTGTCTTGCAAAACATTAACTCTAGAAAAGTAACTAATATAATAATATATTTTGGTCATTCTAAGTTCTGACATCTCTTCATGGGTGGCAGATTTTATTCATTTGGTCATTTGTTTATTTTTAGCGACTTAACTGAACTAATTCTGTGGTCTATTTTCTTCCTGGTATATCATCTCTATACTCCAGCTCAAACATCTTTTCCTGCTTTTATAGTTCAGCCTGGCTGCCTTGGAGTTGCTCTTGAGTTGGGCAGCACCATAAGCCAATTATTGTCCAATATTTGTGCTTTATCCTCTTCACCTGTTAGTTTTTACCCATTACCACTGGATGTTGGTGGAGCTCGGAGCTGACATCACAGCTGAGGACACTGGTGGGTTTCATCGTTCCACATTCAGTCTGAATCTAGTCGATTTGCTCTCTGACTGATCCCACAGGACCTCAGTCCTGGACACACACCCATCCTTTCAGATGCATGAGTCAAATGTGATAGAAGCTTAAAGTCTTATTTTGTCACTGTTTGTTCAGAGGTAAAGACCTTGCTGCTTTTGTGATGTTTTTACAAAGTACTTTAGACAGACCGAATTTAAAAAGAATTTTATTTAGGCTCATGGTTTCAGAGGTCCAAGGGCAAGGTGCTGTGTCTGGGGATGGCTTTACTGCTGGTGGGGCCACAAGGCCATACAGGACATCCCATTGGCAGGAAACAGGGAAATATATGTGTTTCTGTCTCTTCTGGTCTTTATCCCTCTTGTAAAACCACCAGGTTTTAAACAAGGAGCCTCCTCTTTATGATTTATGGAATCCTAATCCCCTCCCAAACAGCCTCTCCCCTAAACAAATACAGGTGAATTTTCCACCATTTTAGTACCTCACATGGGGATTAAATTTCAAATACAAACTACATGCAAGCCACAGCAGGTCAGCTGTGGTGCAAATGTTCCCACTGAAAACATGTTAAAATTTAATCCCTGTTTCAAAGCAGTAAGAAGTGGGACGTTTGGAAGGAGACTGGATCACGAGAGGTCAGCGCTCATGGATGGATCATCATCCATCCATGGATTAATGGATTTTGGGGGCTTTGTGATAAAAATGGTAGCTTTGTTGGAAAAATGAGCTCTCTGTTGCCAGCTTCCTGTACCTTAGCATGTGATGCCTCGTACATGTAAAAAATAGATTTTGCTATAAATGATCCAAACTGTGGTATTCAGTTACAGCAGCAGAAGGCAGAATAAGGCAAGGCCCTTGTGCCTCTGAGGCCTCTACTTGTGTAGATGGATCTGTGCGTGGCTTAGGGTATCTTCCACATCTGCCCCACCCCAGGCTCTGGCTGCTCTTGAGTGAGCACAGACTAGCCCAGGTGTGTGGCATTCCTGTCCAAGAGTTGTCTGTGGTCCATGGGGGTTGGGGGGGCTCTTGGTTCTCTCTTTCCCTGGTTATTTCCTTTGAACTCCTGACAGCTTTCCCAGTTTGCAAACATGGGGACATACCGGTTTCCCCTGAGTTGGTGTCACCTGAGAGCTCCATTGTTTTCAATAATCCCCTAGGCAGAATGCTCCACTCCCTTCCAAATAAGTCTGTCCCAGCATGGAGCAGTATGAAGCTCTGGTTCCTAGGAGGAGCCCCTACAGTACTATTTAGAGACGGGGACCAAGACTGGCTAAGGGCGCCCTTGCTATGCGAGCTGGCGCTGCATGGGCAATGGTGAAGAAGGGGCTGTCCTCGGACTTCTTGGCCTGGAACCTCCACCCTGCAGTGAGCTGGGGTGAGGACAAATGAGCCCCAATGTTCTCAGGGTTCCTTGTCTGAGATAGACCTTGCACTCTGCAGCTGAGGGCTCAGTGAGAGAAGAAAGGCACAATTCTTTCAGCTGTGCCTGCCTGGAATAAAGTCTTTGCATGAGGAGACCAAGGGATAAGAAATGTCTGCCCCTGCCCCAGCCCCTGCCACATGGAACCACACCCCAGATGGGGAGCTAAGAAAAAGGAAGCTCCCATCTTCTTGCTCAGACCAAAGCTTCTATAACACAGAGCTGGGATACTGCAACAAATCAGCTTGTGGCTCAACTATCGCAGACTTCCACTGCTCCTGCTGAGAGCTGGTTCATGTTCTCAGAGTACTGTGTCTCCGTTGCTGTGTGCCCTTGGGGTGATTTTCAAGATGGCCTTAACATTTCCCTCAGCTCCACAAACTTTAGACAGGAATCTTCCTGACTCAAGAACCTTGGTTTTCCTTTTCTTAGATCATTTGTTTTACAAAACTTGTAATTACGAATTTTTTTCTCTGCCCTTTTGAGATATAAAGTCGTTTAATAAGGCCACTTGCCAGACTCACAACTCAGGAGCATCTTGGTAGAGGGCCTGGGCACTGCGCCTCCACATCATGCTCACCATGCAAGTCGGCATCCCGCCTTCCAGCCTCAGCTGAATGAGGAGTCTTGTGGGCAAACTGCTTCAAGCTGTAGCACTACCCCCATGCTAACCTGAAAACTTTACTCTTCTCAAATGTATTAAAACCAGTGAACAAAGACAGATGGTCTGGAATTTTTCTCTTATCTAAATGTGTAAACTTCCCTGCCCTTTGTTTCAGCAAAGTTTAGCTCAGAGTGAGTTCTACCTCTCTCCACTATTGCCATAGCCTTGAGTAAAGTCTCTCTTGTTCATTTAAGTTGCTTCAGTGCAAATTTTGGCACCTGTAGTAGATTATTTTCCTTACAATTTTTTTTTTCATACCGGGGATCGGTCTCGGGGCCTTGTGCTTGCTAGGCAAGCACTCTAACCATTGAGATAAATCTCCAGCCTTTTCCTTACGACTCTCACCAGATAAATTGACCAGAAAGCTCCCCAAGCTCCTGACACATTACTCCCAAGTCTCAGCTATGTTTTTTTGGTTTTGGTTTTTTGTTTTTTTTTTTTTCCTGTTTTGATTTGGTTTGATTTTTCAAGAGTTGGGAGAGAAGAAAAGATTCGGTACAAAGGCTTTACAAAAGCAAACCAGCTCTCCCCTACATGGAACTGCCCACTGATGGAACACACAATGCACAACTCAAGCTTCACACTGTCAGGAAAAACCAGCAGAGGCACAAAGTGATGCAGTGGCCGTGGGTCGGGTGGGGGTAAGGCATGGGTCCCCTACTCACTGCTGAGGTGTCCTGACCCGCTGCAATGCCCCTCCCGAGCCTTGGCCTTCCCCCGGTAGCTTCTAAACTAAAGATTTTAAGGAGATCCCCCGCGGTGAAAATGCCAACATCTCTGCATCATAAGGAAACATGGAAGTAGCATCAGTGTCACCAAAGAGCACCAGATTCTGAGGAAAACTTAATGCATTTTTTTTTCATTTTCGGAAATACCGAATTGCAGGAATCTTGCTTCACAGCCATTTCTCCCCCCCTGTCCTAGTCAACAGACAGCAACACCTGCAATATCCTCTTTGCACTCAGCTAATTCATTTAACATAAAAGCAAACAGAGAGGAACAATAAAATGATAAGAGGCAAGAAATTACTAGCAGTAAGTTGTCCTTTGTATGTCTCTAAAAGCAGATGCCATAGCCGCAGAGTCCCTGAAGTTGAATGCCCGGGTACAGCTTACCCCTCAACTAAGTGTGTGTTGTTGAAAAGTAGCTCTCCGAATTTTCATTACTGTATCAATAAGACAGAAATAGCATTTATGTATATTTCATGAGGTACTGAGAATGAAATAAGGATGCCTGTGTTCCATTTTAAAAAATAGACTGAAAGAGGAAAAACTGAGTACCAGTTAGTGTTATTGCCAACAGGGACCCATGTTCAGCACGGCCTCAAAGCACTCGGGGGGTGAGGGTCAGTGAGGAGAAATAGGTTCATTCTTAAAGCCAAAGGCTTCGCACCCTGCCTCATCCACTGTAGTTACGCAAACATCTTAATGCTGCTGCTCACCTTGCCTTCTCCGGGCTTATTGGTTGGTAGGGATGGGGCAAGCAATTCCTTCTGCCTGGCACCTCACCTGGATTTTGGCATCAGCTACTTCTGCTGCAAGAGGTGTGCTCATGCTCTTTGTCTGCCTGCCACCACTCTCAGTAGGCCGTGTTACACACAATGTGTTAGGCAGAATTCCAGGCACATAGAAATAATAGTGTAATTAATGTCCCTTAAAATATATGTGTAAGAACAATATTAGACGGAATATTGTAGTTGCTCATAAAGTGATGTCAAGTGTCTTGGCCATCCACCTTTAATAGGTGCTGGACTTCAGAATGCCCACCTGGGGCTGTCCCCATTGAGTTGACAGCTGTTGGGTTGATGGCCTCCATCATGGTTTAAACTTTCTGCGTGTATTTGTTTTGCTATGCAGAGTTGCATTGCATATCAATAATTTTTACTGCAGCAGCTCTGTTTCTCATATACCTGCTGCCAAGTATATTGTACATTCTTCCTTCCAGCTCAGAGTATTATATTTATAATGCTTTTCCTATTTTACCTCCACCCAGTACCCACACCAACCCACTCTTCTTCCAAGTCATAAGGGACCCCTCACCAACCTCCAGACACACACTCCCATGCACCCGTGAGAGGCTGATTTCTCCGACCACCCATTCTTCCTCCTTCCTCTGCCTGGAAATCTATGCATCTCTGTGCGCAGCCCAGCAAAACCTCACACAGTACAAATGTACCCACCCCTGGATTACTGAGAATCATTGATCCTCGATGCTTCTGATGCTTCTAGGTCTCTAGAGCATTTTGCACATTTTATCACCCTGCATGATCTCTGAATCTGGGTTTATCACTCTACACAAATAATGGGAAGGGAGAAGGAATGCCTAATACTTACAGAATCCCTCCGGAAGTAAGAACGCCAGCAACACTTCACACATGGAAAGATTCTAGGAACTTACCTGAGTAGCAGTGATGGTTTCGGGATAAGTAGGGATGTGAGAGGCTTCTTGTAAGGCATGGCAGGTGGAAATTCCAGTTCTCTTGGTGTGGGGCACAAGGGCAAAGTCATGGGGTTACTTCTCTGTTTTATAACATGTTATAAACCAGCATAAACTGTCTGCTCACTCTGCCTCCCTGAAAATGGGTCCTGCACTGAAAGATTGTACTAGGCCATTGTTTTGCTGGGCTGACCAAGAGCCATCTCTGAGGTTTAAATAAAATAGTATTTGGCTGAGTAATATTAATGGGAGAGAAGATGAAAGTCTGAAAAACAGTAGATTGGGGCGGGGGCAGTTTTTCCTTAATTGCCCATATCTCTGCAGGATTTTTAAAATTACTTTCAATTCTCTGACCCTTTTCATGCTTCGGGAACCAGATGGGAGCCTGAGCCCTCAGCTGGGGCCTCATGCAGACAGATCAGCACACAGCCCAGAGGGAGACCTAAAGGCTGAGGAAGGCGCAGTCAGCCAGATAAGAAGTGGGCAGCAGCTTTCCTGCAACCTGTCAAGTGTGCAGAGCATACAGTTACAGAGGCTTCTCGATAGACAAGGAAATGAAAACCAGAAAGGTCAGCAGATATTCGATTCCATTTACACGTGGAACCATCATTCCCTCAAGAAGACTCCAACCTGACAGGGGAAAAACAGACTCTTAATAAAATAAGCAGGCATCATCGGTGGTATTTCAGGACCAGCATGGCATAGTCTGTGAGAGAGATAGAGAATACTACATAGAAAAGAGAGGAAGAAATAATTCCAGCTCTGGGCAGCAGGGACAACTTCCTGGAGGAGGTAATAATAATTTAAAAGGCACTCATTTTCTTCATTTAGAGGACTAGCATGTAAGCATCTATGATGCATACATCGTGTCTGTTTTGGCAACTGATTATCTCAAACACTTAAAAGAGAGCATGGGACATTATAACTTCTCAATAAATATTTGGTAAGGGAAGGAATGAATGGACCCCACCAACCTCTTAAAAATTCCACCTTTCCCTCTGTAGAGAAGAAGAGCATACCTGATGAATTCCACCTTTCAGAGGACATCTAGGCACCTTGTCCTGAGAAGGCCACTACGAAGCTGTAAGAACAATAACAAACCAGAGTCATCTGGGGGCAGAATCCTCTTCTTAAAGGGATTCCTCCAATCTTGCACAAGACCTGGCATAAAACACACCTCAGTCAATATTTGTAGACTGAATTGGAATAAATGTGTTTATCATGTTAATCCTGGTAAAATATAACCAGTCAGGCAGACCTTCACTAATTTTAAATTCATGGAAATGTTCCTCCTTTGTTTCTAACATCATATTCCATTTTTTTTCTCAGATTCCAAGCAAACATTTGGAAGCAACAATTCTGAGTCTCCAGGCTCAGCAACTGCTTTGCTGTTTGCTGGTCTTAGGATGCCCTCTGCAGGCCTCAAGAATCCCTGCTCAGCTACATGCACTGCCGGGCTTACAACCTGGAGAAGCATAGCCATGCAGCTAACATTTCTAGGCACTGGCTGCACTGTGGTGTCCCTGCATAGAGAGACCTAATGAGGGAGCGCACAACAGGCATCCTGTGCCTGTGACAAGTACTTGAAAATGCTACAAGAAGGAGGTGAGATGTAGCAGGCACAGCTCAGGCTTAGGGATTTGTTGGCCAATATCCACTAAGCAGTGATTTATTTATTCATTCACTCGCTCACTCATCACATTATTATTAAGGGCCTACTATGTACCTGGGCACTGCAATTGAGAAGGGGAAAACAGACTGTGGTAGATTGATTAATGATCAACTTGAGTGGGAATGCCCAGCTGAACTGAGGCAGCATGGTTCTGGGCCTAAAAGATCCACCTGAGGATTGTTGCTGGAATGGTGTAAGAGGAGAATGGCAGAGGAAGATTGCGTGCTGCTGATTTCCCAGAAGCTTCGTTGTGACTGGTTTTCCTGATACGAACTTGGCTGATCTCATCAGAGGAGGAGCTCAAGTCCTTGCTGTCACCAGGGATTGCTGCTGTTCTTTTTGGGAGCGCTCTGGTCTTTGTCTTTGTCTTGAGCGTCGCTTCCTGGCTCCAGTGCAGATCCCTCGGCCTTCTGGCACAGATCCTTCACCCTGCTAGCTTCCACCACTGGCCTTTGGGCCTTTCCAGTGCAGATCTTTGATACAGACTTGCAGGAGACATTGCCACGGGCTCTAGGCCTCCAGCTGGACTTGTGGGGGAAAGTGCCAAGGGACTGGATCCTTCAGTTCTCTAAGGTGTGGATAGAACTCTTGCAATCTTCTGCATTTGGCTTTTGGGATGAGTATTATAAGAAAATCTTGTAAATTTATGTGTTCTGTATTAAATTTATTTCCTTGTAAATCACTGACTAATGCACAGACCAAAAAAAATAAGAAGAAACAAATCCCCTGCTTTCATGAAAATGACATTCTGGTGAGGAAAGGAAATCACCAAGTTCAAGAAGTACAACAGGTATTACGCGTTAGACTCTGATAAACGCTGAGGGGAACAGATGAAGTGGAAAGCGGACTACGAAATTTCTGGGGCAGGTGTGAGGAGCAAAGAGGTTTAGACAAAGTGACCCAGGAGAAAGGCCGGAAGTGAGGAGTGAGCATTCGGTTACCTGGCAGAAGATCACTGGGAAGAGGGAACAGGCAAGCAAAGTTTTCGAGGAAGGAGTGAGCTCAGGGACCTGTAAAGAAGGCTGGGTGTCAGGCAGGAGAAACGAGAGGAAAGGAAGAGGCACGTAGGGGACAGAAGCAGGCACAGTGGGAGAAGTTACAAGGGTCAGAAGAAACAAGTGCTTGTAAGACATCATATTGCTGAAGGTCACTTGAGGAACAGATTTAACATAAAATACATATACAGTTGAACAAAGGATTTACTAGGTAAGCTTACAGGACGGGAAGCAGAGGAATCCCACTGGTTGTCCTCCAAATCAGAGGTAGAAGAACATGAAATGGCCTTTTGTGCCATTGCTGCAGGGCTAGAAGATCCAATCAAAAGTTAGTTCCTGGAGCTCACTGCAAAGTCAAGTGCCAGTCAGTATCAGCAAGTTGAAGGGTCTGTGTTGGAAGGTTAAAGAGTTTACACTGGAAGCCTGGAGAAACTAAAGGCCAACAACCAAAATCAGTGGCTAAGAGTGGAGCCTTTCCAAAACAGACCAGTCTGATCTCCACTGTGAATTCAAGCAAGTTCCTTACTCATGATCCCCTCAGCCACAGACCACGGCTTGTGAGTTTAACACCAAGTGCCTGGTCAGCTGTCAGACATTAAATGAGTGTCCAGTGCATTTTCCTATTTCCCCTGCACTTGTGCCTACATGTCACATTTTCTCAGTGACTTGAGGATTTTTCAAATAGAAGCTCTGAGACAAATCATGAAATTAGTTCAAATTGTTCTCTTCGCCTCCCTTCTGTTCACTCTGTACATGATTCTCCCTGCTTCCTCATCAGGCCTAACTGGGAATGCTTTTCATGGGGACATCAGCCGTTGACAAAGTGTTTTCAAGGACATTGCCGCTAACCTAAGGGAAAGTACAACACCAGCAGAGGGAATGCTGGGGTTTCTTTTGGAACCTTGCTAAGCTCTGTGGAGTGTCCCAACTAGCAGATGATTCTTACCAAGCTCTGTGGGATGGGCCAACTAGCAATGACTCCTACAAGATTCTGGTCAAACACTTAAACTCTCTGCACTTCACCTGCTAAATGGGCCATCCCATAGAACTTGGTAACAATTATCTGCTAAATGAGACATCCAAATGAGCTTGATAAGGCTCCAAAAGAACAATTCACATGCGCACCATTTACAATCTGTGATTACAAATCAGCGTGTCTTTGCCCAGCACTTTATGCAACATTTCAGAATTGACTGGAACAAGGTATGTAAAAAAATACAGAACACAGAATTGGTTAAAAACATATATATCCAATCTGATAGTTTATAAATTTACACGTTTTGTTCTAATTAGCATAATCTTGAACTCTCCTTGTCTGGGAACTGTGCACATCACCCAAATGCAAGATCTTTGGTTCCACGCGGTAGACACAGAGCAGAGTTTCTTGAGCACTCACAGAGACAGGTGTTAGGAACTTGGCTGACTGCCTGGAGGTCAGATCGGGCCTCACTAGCGACCCCCTTGGCAAGGTTTGTGCAATTGCCCAAGCTGATTCTCTTTGATCCTCCTACTACCAGGGCATGATGCTCACTACATTCTCCAGTTTAGATTGTAGGGATATCTTGCATATTGTCCAATATCCTGCTTCCCTGCTCTGTCCAACGGCCTGCCTATCACAGGTCACTAGCTGATGTATTAGCCTAGTTGGCCATCCTGGTCTTTTGAGCTTAGTCATGGGTCGGGGTCCCGAAGTGTAGACACTAGTGGGACTGGAATCCAGAAACCTATACACCACGCCACACAGATGGCAGATCTATTCTGGGTCTTCTTTCCCAGTAAGGCTGTAGTCATGGGTAGTTTCTCCTGGAAATGAGTAGTGACATGACACATATCATGCCTGGCCTTTCAGCAGAGCAGGAAACAAAGGATGTATTCTCACCACTAGCACATGGTGCTTCTGGGCATCAAGACACAGTGCCACCACCCAGGGACCAGAGCATATCCCTAAAGGTGCGTTTAGGATGAGAAGCTCCCAGTGGTAGTAACTCTGAGTAATCAGGTGCACTGAACACAGAGGTGAGGATCTTGGTCTTCAGTTACTGAATGGCACAGCCCACTCCCAGGCCTGATCTGATCTGCCTGGGGTCCAGCTACGTGTTCTGTAGTGCTTTATCAGCCATCCTAGGATATCTTGTCTTTAGAGCATACTCTAGAATTACAGCCATAATCTGTGAGACCTCTGACCAAATGTGGAAAAGACTCCTTCAACCCAGTTACAGTTTGAATCTTCAGTGTCCCCCAAAAGCTATGAATTGAAGTCTCGGCAGCCAGCCTGTGGTGGTGTTTGGAGGCGGTGAAATTTTAGGACAAGAGGCATCATGAAGGAAGTTAGGTCATTATGAGTACACCATGGAGAGAGACAGTGGGAAGTGGGAGTCCCTCTGGGGTTGTTCTCTCTCTCTCTCCCCCTTCTGTTTCCTAGTCACCATGAAGTCAACGAGGTCAGCAGTTTCACTGTACCACACATCCCTCTCCATGAGATGTTCTGTCTTGCCACAGGCCCAAAGTGATGGGGAAAGTGACCGTGGACTGAAGCCTCGGAAAAAATAAGCCAAAACAAATCTTAATTTGTTGATCTCAGATATTCTATCAAAGCAATGGAAAAATGACTAACAGAAATCCTGACTGCCTTCCTGAAGAGTGGCTATCGTACATTACATAGACACAAATTCTCTGGCAAAAAGATCTTTATTATTGTCATGGTTGTTTATCATTTGTATACATCACAAGTTACACAAAATGCCAACCAAGAAGCAAATGTAGAAAAACAGTAGAATTATAGTGGCACTAATGATGTTGTTCTTTCTAAAGTGGTTGTGTTACAGACAATTTGCAAGGGTGTGCAGGAAGTTGCAATTATTGTATACAGATATTGTCACCAGAACAAATATGCATTATGATTCACAGTGGCATCAAGCTATACATTCAGGTTCTCTTTCTGAGAAAGGGACCATGACAAATGATCCTGCCTTCTTCACCTTCTATAACATAAGAGGTCACATTTGAAAACAAATATAAAATAAAACAAATGATAAATTCCACAGTACCGCCATAAGTCTTCAATAAGTATAAACCACTGGCTGGTTCCCATGTCTAAATCTAGGAATGGTGATTGCTATCGATACTCTTGATGTACCTTTTATTTATTTGATCATCTATGTTTTGTCTACTAATTTGAAAAGTAGCAGGCCTAGTCACAGAGTGGCTGAGATGTTGCAGTACACATAGTAGAATCTATTCTGGGGGAAGCGCCCCTTGCCAGACTCGATTGCAACATGCTCTGTTCATCTCCTCCTTCTACAAATGTTCTGCCTCTATACTTATCTGAGAATGGGAGCCACAAGAAGCTTTATGACCTTACATCAGTGGCATGGTTGATATGACTGGTTTTTCTCACCTGGACTGGTTTGCTGCCAATGAGTGGCATTTGAAAGAGGTCAACTTCCATACACCTTGAAATAGTGTTTCTTGCTGTGTGTCACGTTGCAACCTCTCAACTCTCAACAATTGCCTACACTATACCCAAGCAGGAAAATAGTTTTATTACATCAATCATCCAATCGTGCACTGAGTTAACCTTTTGAAAAAGTCGATCTTGGAGGCTTCTGGACTCACAGTGAGATGTTCTGACTCTAGTCATTCGGGATCTTAACCTCAATGTTTCAGACAAAGTAATATCCCTCAGCTATGAATCACTTTGATGCCACATAGAGAATTTCTTAATTTATGACAAAGAAACTTCCCTTTTGCTAGGAAATATTCCTCACTGACCCTCCACTCGGGGTCTTTCAAATACCTGCTCTGCAATAGGCACCGTTCCAGTCTTCCTGTCTCGTCCACATCCCCCGATCAGTCTTCATGTAGCCATTTCCAAATGTACTCTACAGATGAGGAGTCATCCTACACAAAACTCCACTATGATGTCTTATCTCCTGCAGTCACTCTGTCCTTGCAAATTCAGAAGTTTAGAGCACAAACCTGACCAATGTCAAACGGTTTCTGCAGGAGAAGCAACAGATGTGGGTAATACAAGAGCCTAGAGAAGAAAATGTGAGCTTTAAAGGAACTGACCCTTTTCAGAAAAGACTTTTGGGATCCCCACTCTGTGGCAGGCAGGAATGAATGGGACGTGATTTCCACACTCGAAATTTCTGCACTGTGGGAAAGACACAGGTGGGCATGTAAGAAGAGGTGAGAGAAGAATAGGCTTGTAGGCTCAAAAGAAACTTAGCTGTGATGGGAAGGCATTGGGCTCAGATTTATACTGAAGCTGGACTCTATGATCCATGAGCAATTCAGAGAGGGTTTAAACCCTGTTGTAAAGGAAACTGATTCCTGAATCAATACGATCAGCTGTCCCAATGTGGGAATAACAGAAGATATGGAAAGTGCAGATGGAAGCTGTGGATGGGCATCCTGGTTTGGGGATGGACACTTTGGGCTAGAAGGAGAAAAGATAATCCCAAATCAGAATGACTGAAGGACACAGACAACCAGCTGTGAATGGAATAGGTCAGCCAGTTGTTCAGTTGCACCTATTGCTAAGTTTTATAAAGCCAGTTTTTGGGCTAAGTAACATTTTCTCATGCCATCTAATTGACTGGCTAAGTAGTTATCTAATATCTCATTATAACAGAATGTCATAAAGTTATGGCTTAGGAGACCTAGACTTCAACTCTGAGTTTAAGAAAGGTTGTTAACTTTTGCAAACAAGTAGCTTCTCTGGATTAGAGGAATTGTAGCATGAAGAATAAAATGCGGGGCTACAGTTCAATCTTGATTCTACCGCAGCTAAAATGTATGACCTTAGATAATTTACTTGACTTTTCCCAGCATCATTTACAGGGTATGTGAGTTTTTAAGGATTAAATTAACTCATGTGGGCAAAACCCCTGCAAACACAATCTGAACATCACATGTTATTTCCATTTCTTTATTACTCTGTCAGTAAAACAAAAAATAAAGTAGATGAACAAGAGTACAGGTTTACTTATAAATGTCTTTGATTCTGTAATCTGTGGACTGTGATCTGTGGACTGTGATCTGTGGACCGTGATCTGTGGACTGTGATCTGTGGACTGTGATCTGTGGACTGTGGACTGTGGACTGTGTTTTAAAGCCACATAGTCATGACCACATCTATGAAATAGAGAAATACATTGTCTACAATTCATCATGAAGGAATGATCAAATAGAGGGAAATAATCTCCTTTAATGATTAGCAAAATACTATCCAGCAACATCCATACATTTAGATCTGTCTAGCAGCTGGTTTTCCATATTCAATTTTATGACAGAAACTGTAGGAACCTTTTCCAAAAAATTAAAATTGACTTATAGAGCCCGGCCCACTGTACGGTGCATGCTACTGCACACCACGGGAAGGAGATCTCGGGAGGCTTTCCTTTTCTAGATTGTCCACTGTGCTTTTTGAAGACACTACTAACAGTGTGGATAGTGCTCAAGTGCCAGAGAAAATAAGTTTAAGTGAAAAAAAAAAGTAAAGAAACTAATGAAAAAGGTTGTTTAAAAAAGAGAGACAGGACGCAGAAAGATTTGGGAAGGCACCTTCAGGAATTTGAAAACTCTTCATTGTGGCATGTCTCTAGCGACATGAAAAACACATCATGTTCTATTTTCTGTGTCTGCACAATGACATAGAAATGAATGAATAGGTGAAAAAAGACATTCATCAAGGTATTAGTGTATGATGCTTGACTACCAATGAGAGAACAGCATCCATCCCTCAGGATGTAAGGAAGGATATCTTGCAAGAATGGCATAAGAAAGTACAACTCTACTTCTGTGTGTTCTTTCTTTCATACCACCTGCACAACTGTGCCCAGCAGCCCTGATAATTGTGAATTCTCAGGAACACACATTGGAGAAAAAAGCTGTGACAAAAAGTGGCATTTATGTTCAGGGGCTTGTAAATACATAAATACAACCTTTCAATTCTGTAATCTTACGCTTAGAGAGATCTGCCAGCATTGCATATGTGTGCGGGCTAGCTGTGCGTACTCATCACGCCCTAGCCTCCAAGACCAAGCATTACTATTTCCAGTTAGGTCTTTGCCACGTGTGCTGAAGAGGGCGCCACCTGCTGCCTCTTCTGATAGATCCTTCTATCTGGCCTCTGTGCGTTCACCGTGCCTGTGACCTTCAGTCACTCTCCACTGTCCCCTTGCTTACACGCACACACACACACCACTGGAACAGCATGAATCTTCGTTCACTTTATGGGCAACCTCTGGCTCACTGTAGGCTGCCAGGAGATAACTGTGACCTGAAGAAGGACTGTGGCTTTGACAAGATCATGTCAATCTTATAGTGCTGCAGATTGATCAACAAAACTGAGGATTAAGTATGTTTCTTTTTTTTTTCTTCTTCTTCTTCTTCTTCTTCTATGAAAATTGTCGAATCTATGAGCAGCTAATGTGGTCACCTCAAATACCAGTATAGAAATTTCACTTGATTGCTTCCACAAGTTAAAAGAAAGAAATAATCAAATTACTTCACTCTTTCTTGGCCTGCATACATGATGGCACACTTAACGTTTCTCTGTCACATCTGCTACACTCCTCAGGGCCAGGCTCGGCAGGGAAGGATGCGGAGGTGGCTATGGACTTCCCACAAGGCTGGGAGGATCAGGTCTCCCCACAGCCACCTTGGACAAGGACATGAGGTCTGGAGCAGCTGTAAGTTCCCAGGGCCTTTGTTTCTAGGTGGAGACTTTCCTACTAAAGTTAAGAAATTTTCTCCCAACATAAAAGGAAGAGTTGGAAATTTCCTGCCAATATAAAAAGGAAATCCTGCAGAGCGGCTGACTTCCCACAACTTCTTGTCACTCCTGAATTCAAACATGCTATCTGCCTTTCCAGGGTACTAGGTTCCCCACGTTCTCTCTCTTTCCCTCTCTCCCTTTCTTTCTTCCTGAGAGACTCTCCACAACTCATCTTCATGGGCCAACTCATCCATTCATCTTTATGTCTTGGCTTTGACCCCAGGTCTTCCATGGGACCTTTCCTGACTCATGTTGTTCACACTTCTGAAGTGGCTTCCCTTTTTCCTCTAAAATCTCAGAAATGATGAGATTTCTCCCAATGGAGAGTGTTCTTTGCTGGACCCTAAGCTACTGAGCTTGCCAGTACTTCTCTGGTGCTGATCAGTCCCTCAGGGCAAACTTGTTGAATGAGTGAATAAATGAATGAATGGAGTGAGTGACTGACATAATGCAAGAGTGCATGTGTTGGGTGAAGTTTCCCCTTTTAGCTTCAGCGTCCAGGTGTCTCCTCGGCCTTTTCCACACAAAAGAGAATGGACCTCTAGGACGCCTTGTGCCTGTCGTGCCTCCGACACAGCCTTTACTTCACTGGGTCACATTCTACTAGAAGGGAGGGACTTTCCTTGAGTTCCTTGCGAGCATGGGTGAGGGTTTTACCTCTGTGCTCCCATCCAGCTCAGGTGCAGCCGCTCTGCAAACCCTGTGACTTGCAGGAAGGGGCCCACAGGGGCTTTTCCCTCCCCTCTCTCCCAGGCTTAGGGCACTCCCTCAGCAGTCAACCTGCCACCCAGGTGTATATTTTGCTCCAACGTGACTTTAGGTTCTTATCTGTTTCTCTGTATTTATTTGGCTCATGAACAACAATTCCAAATAATCTCAATATTAGCAAACTTTTATTTCTAACTAGTTTTGGAGAACAACAAATCACAAAATGAAAAACAAAAATTATACTGAGAATGAAGACATACCATTACCTTGGCAGGCATTTTGTTAATAATTGTTATAATCAATAATAGAATGTCCCTGTTTTACAATATACATATATATATTATGTATATATATATATATATATTTTAGATATATATACTTCAATAGAAAGAGACATAAAAAAGCCTTTTCAAATGAGGCATGACACACAATACTGGACACTTATTTACAATATAGAGATTTACTTTCTACATGATTAGATGCTCAGAGGCCAGAATAGGTTTACAAAGACAGCAGGACACCCCTATAAAAAAGAGGTGCGGCATGCAGCTGGACATTTATTGCCATTAGTTCTCACTGTGTCCAGACAGCATATTGAAGGTAAAAATGGCATCTGGCTATTGGAAAAGAAGATGATCGTCAGATTCATCCAGGCTCCCTAACCGCTGGCTACACGGTCTTAGAAATGACCGGAGAATGACTCATGTTGCTGATGGGGACTGGAAACACAACATGGAATGTGCCCTTCAGAGGGGCAGGGCTCCTGTCAGAGCCGGAAAGGAGAAGTCGCCACAAAGCTATGGTCCTGTGCTGGGCATAAGTCTCTGTCTAGGTCAGAAAACACCCCACCATGAGCTGCACTAGCAGACAGCAAGTGTCTGCTGGTGACAGCACAAATGTACTGCTGCTCATGAGGAGCCAGAGTCTATGCCAGCACTGACTCAAGAACTCGGGAAAAATACTCAGGAGGGGAGTGACCAGAAGATTAGGCAAAACCATGTATTAAAACCAGGACATCAGGAACATTCAGAAAAGACCCACAGAGAAACCCGGAATCCAGAGAGCAGATGTCTGCCTTTGCAAAACCCTCCACACCTTTCCACCACCACTGTTTTTGATGAAACCCGCAAGTCTACTCTCTCCCGCCAAGCTGCCTGTCTGGACTGGTTTCCCATGGTCTGCATTTCATGTGCAAGAATCTAAAATTCTCCAATGACCAAGATTCCCTCGGCTTTATTAGCATGGCATCAGTGGCCCGGCCGGGGTACCTGACCAGACGAGTTCCCACACTGCAGGAGGGACCTTTTGAAGAAGCAGGAGCTCCCACCTCCAGAAGATTCCTCTCCCATGTTATGCATCCCAAGAGTCCTAGTTCATGTATTCCTTGCCTACAACTAAATGATTTGTCAGCCTGCCCTTAGCCCATACTGAGTACACAGTCTTTGGGATCCTATTAAATATCCTGGTAAGTTTGTACACTTCCCCCCTTCTACATGGCTTCTGATGCCTAGCAACGGTGTCCCCGTGAGTCACTTACCAACAGTAGTTTGAGTCTGCAGTCTGGCTTTTGTTCTCCTATCAGATCTCACTTCTGTCTCTTTTTTCTATCAGTTTTTATCAATGGTGACCATTCCTAGCCCTTTATTTTCCTAAGGCAATTAAACATTTCTATTGTAAGATAACCAGCACCCTTCTGAGAGCTCCCCTGAGGTTTTTACCCAGTGCTCCTCCATTTAGATGTCTTGCTCCTTGCGGGGAGAGGAGGAGCAGTTGATCATGTTAATGGGTCAGTTTTTTGCAATTGCATCCACTGTGAACACAGCATTTCTTTGGAAATGTATCAGCGGGAGTATCACCCATACGTGCATAATCTCAACGCCCCCTTCTGCAAGGTGTAGTCTTACTCAGTATTCCCTAGTATGGACGGAGGGTGAAGCAATCACAAAAATAATTTGTGGGCCAGGCTATGCATAGAAAAAGGTTGAGGAAATAGGTGGAGCAACTAGTCTAATATAGTCCCTATAGTTTTTTTGTAACAAACTTGTATTTATTAACAACATTACACTTACCCCTCCTCACTTTAAGTCACCCCACCTACTGCCATTATGAAATAAAATGGGAATTTATCACTCATTCCTTTGTCACTTGTTTAGAAAACATGAAGAGAAGATGAGAAAATGGGTATCATTTCTTTTGAACAAATGGCACATTTGAATCTAATAAGGACTCTATTTACACAAATATATTCCACTTCTGCACAGAGGATAACCTGAGTTCTGAAATGCTTGTGTGCACTTAATTTAATAAAAAATGATAAAGCTATGAGCTAGTAAGGTACAGGACAAATCTACCTAAGTTGATGTGAACTCTGTGAGCCATGGTGACTTAAAAGGTGGGCTCACCAACTCCAAGTATTCTGCTTCTTTATTTTCCCAAATGTTTTCCTAGAAAATATCCTGAATGAGACTCCAGGCAGGTAGACAAATTTAAGCCAAGTGTTTTTTTGTCTTTCACACTATTTGTTCAACTTTTCTAAACCTCTCAAAGGAGAGGGCTGTGGTCCAGTTTCCCCCGCAGCCTCCATCCCTCCAGGATACCCTCAGTCAGCTCCATCCACCTTAGATGGCAGAGGTGTACAAAAATCCCTCTCGACTAAAGAATTTTGTTGACCTTAAACCTTTCTGGCAAGTTACCCCAGGCCTACCTCCTCGAAGCCACTACTTGAAGTAATTGAGTCCAGCTACCAAGAAAAACTTCTCTAGGAACAGTTCTGAGTCCAGTACAGCAATGTGCGCGGCACGGCCAATCAGGGTGTTGGCAGTGTTGGGCAGGGCGTGAAACACGTTGTGTCGGATTAAAGTGCAATCCTTGGCAGCCACCAGGGGACCCAGAAGGTTGTTGATCATTTCTGCATAAACTGGTCCTGGAAGGAGGAAGGATGAGAAGCCAGGGCAGAAGTTAGCTGTGGGATTTAGAAAAAAAATACTGGATGTATATGAAGATCCTCTCCTGGGCAGAACATTATGGACCACTTTCTGACCTCCTCCTAATGTTTGTGAAATAAATAAGAAAGAAAATCAAACTTTGAATTTTCCTTGTCAGGTCAAATTACAACACGCAGGGATGAGAAGGGGATTCTGCAGAGTAGCTTTGTGGGTCCAGCCCTCAGAAGCCCTGCAGAAGGGCAGAGGGCTCCTCCGGGGTGGCCGTCCTCTCAATAGGACAATCGCATTCCACTGCAGGAGGCCACGAGGGCTGGGGGCATATCGCAAGGGAGACACAGAAGCAGATGCCCCAATGTCGTGTATTTCACAAACCATGTGGCATTTCATCCCCCACCTCTACCCTGATACTGAATGCCAGGGAGAAGGAGGAGGAAAGCACATTTTTGTCATCGTTGTTGTTGGTAGTGATTTGTTTTATCTTTATAACAAAAAGTCTGACTGAGCCTTCCCGGGAAAAATGACTCCTGTGCAGTTTTGCACCAGACAGTGGGGGTCTTGGAACCACCCAGTGACAAGGAGCCACCAACCAATAACTAAGTTTGCACACCCGAGTGTACAGCAATTCACACCACCCAGACTTGTGTTCTGCCTTTCTGCAACACTGTTCATGGCAACCTTTATATTACATAAAGACGCCTTCTGGTATGATCCTGAGGGCTAGAGTATCTTCCAACCTAGGGAGGGAGACAGTAACCAGAATTTGTAACATAAGCCTCCAGGTCTCACTCCAAATAACAAGTTCTGTTTTATAAAGCCAATATGGCACCCGCGGTCTATACCATGAGAGGAAGAATTCTCAATCAGGCGCTCTTCCACGCCATCCTCCATCCTGGGGGAACAAGCCACACTGTTTTCCTTTCACCCCAAATTAGCAGCAGGGGAAACCGTTTGGGGCTTGCCTTTCCAAGGCCGAGAAGGGCAGTGGAGTCCCCACAATTCCATGAATAATTCTTTTTTCCCTCCTTCTCAGGATCTTAAGAGAAGTTTTGAAGTAGAGTAAGGTGAGATATAAGTTGAAATAATTAGGGATTTGTTTGTGGAAATCTCTGTCCTGGTTGTGTTAACTGTGTTGAAAAGAATGTGGCATTAAAATAAAGGATATGATTCTTGCCAAGAGTAGTGACTGTGTTTGAATAGTAGTCACTGAGGTAGGTAATGATATGCTGAAAGGTTACTATGCATAAAAATTTATCCCTAAAGTGTTATTTTTGGAGGGAAAATGGAAATCAGCCAAAATCCAGCATCAAAGGAATGGTTAAGCACACCATGCTTTGAGGGCTGGTTAAATGATTTCTGGCCCTATAAAATGAGATATATGAATACCATATCATATCGGCAATAACACTTGAATGTTGCCAATAGATGGAAACGGAAGCATATTAGCATTACATCAACACCATCACTTGTGTGAACTGCATGTACAATAAAAGCCAGAACTCATTTATAAAAAACCAAACAAAAGATAATAAAATATAGTTATCATTCAACCAGATCATTTTTCTGCAGAGATGTTACTGGGTCCACAAATGCTAAGGAAATCTTCAGTAATTTTTAAAGCATGTACAGCCTATTTTTAATTAATTTTTCTTAACTAAAGCACCTTTTCATCTTGATTAAGTTCTAGGGTAAGAGCAAATTATCTACATGAAAATTTAGTGGATAAATTGGAAGATGATTCAAAGGACAGATACAGTTGGGAGATATTTTATTTCAGAATTTTTGAAAAATAGAAATAATAGTGCTTAAAAAAACAAAAGCAAAATCAGTGTGAATTAAACTCCACATTAAATCTCCCTGAATATTTGAATGTTCATCAATTAAGGCAGGTTTCTTTGATAAGAAAGTAGGTAAGACCCAGGAATAGTGGCATATTCCTGTAATCTCCTCTCACTATGTTTTTTGAAGCCAATACGGCACCCCTAGTTTGTAAAGTGAGAGGGATGGCTCTTTGTTGACTACACTAGCCTCACACCAGGTACTCTTCCAGACATCTCCCATCCTATGTGAATAAGCCTCTGCAATGATGCAGGAAGATCTCAAGTCTGTGTGTGGCCTGGGCAATTTAGAGAATTAGTGACATCTTGTCTCAAAGGGGGGTGGGGGTTGGGGTATAGTTCAGTGCTAAGGTCCTGTATTCACTGGGGCGGGGTAAAGAAAGTACTGGGAGGGGGCAAAGAAAGAAAGCAGGCATAGAGGATTGGGATGTACGCCTAGTGGTACAGAGGGCATGGGTTTAATCCCGGGATGAGGAGGCGTGGGGAGGGAGAGAGGCAGACAGACAGACAAGGCAAACAAGCAAAGCCCGCACAAGGAAGAAGTTTGGCGATCTGCCAGCAATGACTGTGTTTGATCACATCTGCACTTAAAATCAGGTCATTCAACTCACTGACTTTGTTTATTGTCATGGGTGTTACAGTATGATGGTGTCCCAGGGGCAATTAGAAAAAACTAAAAATGGATAAAAATTTATGGAAGAAAGAATATCAACACTTGAAAGTTCAAGTTGAAAAATTATTAGCAAATATCATGAATACTGAATCTCAGGAATAACCGTATTCTGACAGTACAAATGTGGCTGCGCAATTATTTTAGGAACAATTTGGCAAAAATCTTCAAGCGTACTAACTTACTAATACTTTTGCTCCACTAATGCATAACTAGAAATCTATTGCCATGAAACTTTACAGACTGATAGAAAACAGGAGGTGTGAAATGCACTTTACCTGTGTGCCTGTCTTTGAGGGCAGTTTTGCACATTTCGATCCTGGCTGAGTGGAATGGCACGTATCGGTCTTGGGGGGAAGCAACCAGCACGACATTCTTAAAATACTGCAGCCCTGGAATGAGAGGCCAGGTGAGTCCTTCTCACCCGAGAAGTTTTACCTTAAACACTTCTGGTCTTGTCTGCACACACCACAGACCTTCCCATAGAGGGTGAAGGGAGGTGAGGCCAGACCCTGCTGGGTCACTGTGGAGGAGCCTCAGGCCTTGGGCTTGGGAATACTCAGCCCACACAGGCTGGCAGAGCCCTGCGAGATGGGGAGGACAGAGACCCCGTTCTGGAGCGCTGGCACTTGAGAGGGAAAACGAAGTCTTAGTTCTCATCACTCACTCTTAGAAGCTAAGGAGACACATAGCAAGCTAGTGAGAAAAAGCAGCATGTGTGAGGTATGACTGAACATTACAGTAAGTGCTTACGAAATGATTATAGTAATCACTGCTGTTAATCCCCCACGAAATACTCCAGGCTCCTTTCAAACACACTTAGCCCGTGGTTCTTGTCACTTTCTGAAGCAGTCGTCTTTCCTGAGTATCTGTAGTTGCACTGATGTAGCAAATTGATTCAAAATGATTCCCAAATTATCCCAAATTAATTCAAAATGTTTACCTTTTGCGGTCATTTTGACTTTGGGGCAGAATCAGAAGTACCATAGTACCAGATCCAGTGAATTAAGTGGGTGAGGACAAACCATAATGCTTTGACCAGCCTGCCTTTCCATAGGATGGCACTTGGCAGCAGCAAGTGCTATATATTTTATCGCTCCTATAAAGACACTCACAAAAGTGGACTTCCAGAACTGCTTCAGAAAATGTCAAGAAAGATGGGAAAAGTGTGTTCAAAGTAAAGGGTAGTATTTTAAGGGGCATTAATAGCAATGTATCTTTTTACCATAATAACTTTTTAAATTTTAGTGCTTACCATATATTTTTATTACCCCTTTAGACAGGAAAAGAGAGAAGAGGATGGGAGGAGAGAGAAGGAGAGGAGATGGGAGGGGAAAGGAGGGGAGGAGAGGGGAGGAGAGGAGAGGACAGGGGAGGGGAGGAGAGGGGAGGAGTGAAGAGGGGAGACAGAGAGGAAAAGAAAAGAAAGAAAAATAAGCACATTGAGGGTCAAGAATATTTAGGAGTCCATGAAAAAGTAAGTCTCAGATCCTTTTCTCCTCTTCCTCCCCAACTGCCTCCTTAATCCCAACTCCTTCAGGTCGTCCTTTTAGGTAAACAGCCTTTGAACTCCCCTCCGTGCTTCTGTCTTGCCTTTCTGCACCCCCCCCCACATACACACGGACAGAGGGTTCTGCCAAGCTGACCCTCACCATCATCGTTTGGAGGCCTTAGAGCCCATCATGCACTCTGGGCAGAGCGCGGACAGCCCAGCTCCTGCCTCAGGACAGAGCCCCAAATGCTGCTGGGTGGAAGGATGGCTGACAGCACTCGGCTACCCTTCCCTGAGGTGGGCCCTGAACCTACAGCCAAGATCTCATCTTAAAATCACATACGGGGAGACAGCCTGTGCCAATGGCTGGCTGATACAGGGCCAGGCAGGATGAGGTTGACTCCTCATGCTATTCAGGACAGCCCTGTAGGCCCACTTCAGCTCCCAAGCTCTCGTGTTGGCATAAACTGAGGCCTCTATGATGACCACACTGCAGTCCACTTTCCTCTCTGCCCAGTCATGCCTCATTCTCTCCCCCACCAGGAGACAGCTCTGAGCCTTCAGCATGACACACGGAAGCCCAGAGCAGGTAAGAGACCGCCTGAGCTTATACAGCAGCCTGTAGCTTTGCCATACTGACCCGTGCCTGGAGGTGCAGAGGTGTCAAGAGGTGTTTGCAGAATTATGGAGGACTGTGCACCAAGGGGTCAACTCTTGGCCAGGCTGGCTTGCTTGGCAGTACTGAGCAGGCCACTCGGTAGCTTTAATCCCTTCCTGGGCATAGAGAATACTGGGCCATGATGGTCCCTGACTTCTGTGATCATGCCCACGGTGCTGGTGGGGTCTTCTCCCCTCGCTGCACTTCCTCATCACAGAGTGGGTGATGGTACAGGATCAGGACTGTTTAAGAAGGACCTGACCCCAGCACGTAGTCAACCTACAGGGACAATGTCTCATCCAGACTTTGTGTAGGTCGATCTGCACCTGGGTGAGGTTGGCGCACAGACCCTGGGCCTCTGTGATTAGAACCCTAAAGACTGTTGGGAAGTAGAAGGTGCAGTGTCTGTGGGTCACAATGACCTTCGCACATCCTGGCTCTCATCTCTCATACGCTACGTAGGCCAAGACACACTAAGCTCCTGGAGGTTGCTGGAATGGACTGGGGAGACTCTGCTTGTCAGACCTCCTCCCACACCTCACATGAGTGCACCAACAGAGCGTTAAAGATCATTTGTGTCTCAGGAGTTGGATCTGGAGCTCAAAACCATGAGCAGGCTGCAGGTGGAACTGCTCACCTGTTTTTTGGCTTAGTTGATAGAGGAAACATTTGCGCAAATCAGCATTATCCCTGAAGGTCAGCTGCAAAAGGGACCCAGATTTCTTCAATTTCTGCATGAGCCACAAGCCTAGGGAGACAGAACGAAACAAAAATGTAGAACAAAGCAGAAGCAATTGAGGGAAATTTTTAGTTAAAATAAGAGTGCATTTTAAGCAAATCATTGGGAAGTTACAGGTGAATTTGTATTCTTACATACTGGGGGCCATAAAATCACCCTGCAAAATGATGGCGATGAGCTTTTGAAGACCTGAAACAATAACTACCCTCTTACTCATTCAGTCTCCTCAAAGAAAGCTGATGTGAAAGTCCTGAGTGTGAAAATACATAAGAATGCTCCTCACAGGTCCAGTTAGGATCCTGGAAAACTAGAACAAACATCTCAGAGCTGAACCATTCAGCTCTACTCATGGAGACACGAACACTGACAGAGATGAGTACTGTTTCAATGTCAATCAAGAGAATTCCATAAAAATGAGGAAATAAATAAAAGTCAGGAGATGCACACACATATATCAATGAGTGTATTGTAAATGTGTATGAAAAGATAAGTGGAATGGGCTATCTAAATGGAGGAACCAATGGTAACATCTCCTGTTTTAACTTTTCGTGATGTTCCAAGATTATAATTGTGGGGAAAAGGAGTTTACTTCACGTGTTTCTGTCCAAAGCTGACTCTGGAGTTTGTGAGGAAAGTCAGAGCGGTGGAGGAAAAGACTTGCATTTGTTAGGTATCATAGCACCAAATAACTCGTGTTCACAAATAATGTCCTTAAAATAACTTCCAAGCAAAAATGCACCCGCCTCATGTCTTGAGGAAGCCATCTGAGTGTACAGAGCATCTGGGCAAGCGTGGCAGGTGGCTGAAAGATGGGCAGAGGGGGGACACCTTATTGGGGGTGTCTCTCATGCCACACAGTGGATTCAGACAATCGGAGATGATTAAGTATTTATTAGGAAAATATTTTAATACACTACGTACTATTCTATAAGATTCAATGAACCATATGGGCTTCCAAACCCTAAGTCATGCCACTTCCTCTGTTAAAGTTACACCGGAACATTCGTGTGAAAGGCTAACATCTTGCCACATCTTGAAAGATCTGGCTCTTCCTGTATCCTTCATGCACTGTTTTGTGCCTCTTCTGAGCATGATTTCAGTCACAAAGATGTGCCTGCACTACACTGATTACGCCACACTCCGGCACTGCTCCGTACACCTTTGCTCCTGCACAGTGAACTCTTCCTGCTATTTACTCACTCTTTCTACCACATGTTGAGCCTTGATTCTTTACCATTATGATCTCTCTCCCTCAGAGCACAGACGAGACTGTGACAGCCTCAAAGCTGGGGGCGGGGGAAGCAAGCAGCATAGGAGTCACCTGAATTTGACCAGCCATCAATGTTGGTTGACTTCTTTTTCATTCCTCTTCTTCCATAACAATTCAGTGACATACAATGCATATAGCCATACACACACAGACACACACACACACACACATGTGCACAGAGAGAGCACCCTTAGCTGTTGGTATCCACAGAGGGTCACGGAACCAATGCCTGACACATTCTGAGGGACGACTGCACGCACGCATGTATCATAGACATTTCTATACTCAGATGCATATACACACACATATACATATATACACCATAAACATAAATAATACATACAAGGCATAATCACAAAATATAGTATTGAAATTATTTTTAAAATGTAATATATTAAAAGACACACTGCCATTAATCTCCCTCCAAATACTTCTTCTTGCTTCGAACACACGTAGGCTAGTATTTTTGCTACTTTCTGAAGCAGTTCTGGAAGTCTTCTTTCACAAGTGACTTTCATAAGTGTTGTTCTGTCCAGGTTGCCTCCGTGTCCTGAATGGATTCAAAATACTGATAACAGTTTATGCCAAGGTGGTGCCTTCTCTTCCACCTTATTCACCATATTTTGTGATCACACCTCATACATGATCTTCATTTTACAATAAGTTAACTAAGTAGGACCTATTCTACTTCAGTGTCCTTTGGCCTTTCCTAAATACTGGCTAACTTCTTCCAACCAGAACTCCAGGAGTATCACTTTTATTCTTCACAGAAGTTTGAAGGCAGAAACGATCTTGGAAAACATGTAATCTCTTGGAGCCCCCAAATGAAAGGGCCATATTTCTCAGCCCATGTCTCTCCCCACCACTCGGGCTTGGAAGAGGCTCCAAAGTCACAGATTTCCATGGAGAAGAACTGCCTCCAACTTCCAGTCCCCGATGCCCACATTAAGTTTTAGGCATGACAGGTTGGGGCAATCTCACCTGTACTAACAAGGGTGCTGTTGTTGTACAGGGTGCCCAAGTGAGGCCCAGACAGCGACAGGAACGTATGGAGTTTGTTGAGGTAATACCGGAACCGGGGCCGTGTGAGCACTGACCGGATGATGATGTTGCCCAGAGAATGGCCAATGAAGCTATCAGAGACAGAAAGAGTGTACGTGAGTGCAACAGCAAAGGCTGGCTGCCAGGCACCCACCGGATGCAGGGAGCTGGCAGAGACAACACATGCTATCAGTTCCTCCTCCTCTGATCTCCAAAACCCGGCCACGTTCAGAAAACAGGGCCCCTGGGAACACCAACTGGACCGGTTTGGACAGCGAGAAGCAAGGGTATTCTGCCCAGCTCTGTACTGTCTGCACAGTCTCCCCTCTCAGCCAGCCCCACGCCCGCCTCCTCTCAGCCCACCTGGGAGCCGGGAAGCTCCTCTTTGAAATACACATCTAAATACTGACCTGTCTGGCCACTTACAGGATACAGTTTCAACGCCTTAGCCTGGCATAGGAGGCCATTCATAACCTGACTTCTGACTATCTCTCCAGTTTTGCTCAATGTCTTATTAACCTTCACATTTGTTGAGCTGCCTGTTGACCGTTCACGCTGTGTCTGACACCCCTCCGACGTGCTCTGCTGAAGCCAAACCGCTACTCGCAGAAACATGGACTCAATACATTCTTGCTTTTAACTAAACAATTATTTATTGAGACTCTTTTATATGAGAAGTATAACTTTTCACCCCTTCTCATGATAAAAATAAAACCACCAAGGCAAAAAAGTGTGTATTCGTTTATGAATTTGCATGGCCTAGCTTGTGTCCTTTCATTCTTACCAAAACCTTTATAGGTAAATTATTTGATAAATTTTAGAGTATTCAGTAGTGAAATAAAGAATTGATATATTATTTCTGAAGACTAAACATGATAATGTGTATAGAGGGCTTAGCCTTATACCTATATGCTCAAAAGATGTAAGCTACTTCCTATGACCTTAGGCATTTAAATATGTAGACCAGATGTTTTGTTATGAATGAGAATAAAGTTAGCACTGATTAAAGCACTGGTCGGGCAACTCATTCAACTTTTTAAATATCTCCTCAGTGCTAGTTCCACTAATAGACAAGAAAACACAGGCTCAGAGATATAGAAAGCTTGCAAAATGTTACTCACATAGCACATGAGACAGTCAAAATTCAAACTTGAGAGTGTTAGAACAGGAATTTAAACCTGGGGATTTTTGTTTTAAGTACAATACTCTTTCTCCAAGCAACGAAATGTTTATTCTCCCCACTCACATGATGACAGATGGTACATGTCAACTGACCCTGGCACTTGCTCCTGCCTAACAGTAACAAACCACATCAAAAACCACAAGTTCAGTTATCTCAGTGGTTAACGGAAGTCATCATTCCAAACTTGTATGCAACAAACCCTCAAAAAAATGTCACCCCTCTTCCCACAGCATTAACTACCTGTGGTTTCCTTTTACCTAATTCGGGATATGGAGAGGTTGTACAACTGAATGTGTTGAATGATTTCATCCAATAACCGATCTGTCATGGTGTCAAAATCTGCAAATGTGTCCATCTGGAAGAAGAGAGAGGAAAAAGGGGTTGGGAGAGGCCTTGGCCAAAGACAGACTTTGTGCGTAAGCTCTTGTCTCTTGCTGTTCGTCATGGAGCATTCTCATAGTGGGCCTAAGCCGAATGTTAGCATTATAGGCTGAGATTTGACCTCAGGACGAAGGGGCTGCAGACTCTCACGAAGACTCTCAGTACACAGTAGAAGACACACAATACAGTTGAAGAGACTTCAGTGGGGAGCATGAGGTAGAAGAGCTGGAGGAGTGCCTGATGTCTGTAGTGTCCTCTACCACTTCTCATGCCCAGTGTCCCACACATGCCCACTGGTTCTACTGTCCTCACTTCACAGAAGAGGAAGCAGGCTCTGAGATGGGGGGCCACTTCCTGACCTTGCAGGAGCCGGGATTTACACCAGGTCAGCCTTTGGGCCATGCTACGAGGCTATGTCCAGAGGGCAGTCATGAGCTTTGGGAAGGATAGTACAGTCCTCATAACTTAGGAAGAATGGGCAAAAGACACAGCAGCTTTAAAGGAAGAAGAGAAATGCCTCACAAGTCTTTGAATACTTGTAAGGCAGGTATGGGTAAGACATATTAAAATAACTTTAAAGATTAATATTTGATAACAAGGATGGAAGCGCAGGTAAGTAGATTTAGGGTCAATATCTACAGATAAAACTTCCCTCATACTTGAAGCTGAAGAACAATGTCCTGGACTGCCTGCAGCTCCGCTGAGCATCAAGACACACGGACGAGTGGGCTCGTGAATATTCATCAGGGTGTCACAAAAGAGAGCACATTTAGAGAATGTGGCTGAAAAGAGAAGGCCTTTAGAGTCACTGTCAGCTGCTGTTCAGCGAACCTTGAGGAGGTATGTTCAATCAGTCCTGAGGGATCAGAAGGGTCCCTGTCTGCAGCTCCTCTCCCCGCGGGGTTTCAGATTGGATCTGTGCCTTCCCCGGTGTGAACCAAAATTGTTTTTCTTAAAGAGAGACACTTTACACCAGCTCATTAACATCATTTTGAGGACCACTTAAAATATACATAAGACAGATGCTGCTATGATTGTTACCCTCTGCCTCTCAGGGCCCATTTCCTCATCAGAAAACTATTAACTGAACATATGATGTGAATAATGACTGCATTAATGAGGCCTGAATTGACCGTGATGAGAAGCAACATGAGGAATTCCCCAAAAAGGGTGTTTTAAAAGGAATATTACAAATGCGCCTGTTTATCAGATTTTCAACACAACCAAGGGAACAAATACAGTCAGCACTGAGGGGCCAACACTTGCAGTGAAGGCCCATGTGCTGAGATTCAGCCCCAAAGTCTCTCTGGAATCCAGGCTGAGTCTAGTTGTCAGGAAGCAACAACTGGATGGGCTGAATGGACACAGGGAAAGCTATTATTTGACCAGACATCTCTAACTTATCTTCCCCGAAGAAAGATTCTCACTTGGACTGATGAAGAATAAAGTCATCACATGCCCGCACCAGTCACTTGCTTTCCTGCTCAATCCTAAGCAGTCTCTGGGACGGCTCTTTCTCACTTCCATGGCAGGCCAGGCTGACAATGGACCCTGCATATATCCCAGAGTCTCCCCATGGCCATTTCTATAAAGAGATGGATGTATCTACAGGTAAGAGAACAGTTGTGAATACGAAATGAAGAGACAGGTATGGAGTGTCCTGCACGTAGTAGGTGCTCACATCAAGATTCTCTTTACTCTTCTTGGTGTTATACTTCTTTGTACCACCCGCTGAAGCTGCTGTATTCCTTTGGTACGGAGGCATCAAAGAAAAGGCAACACAAATGAGCACCAACAGTTGAAGAGGGGACATTAACGTGCAGGGTCCATGATTCTCTGTGCAACTGCCATTCACAACAGTCAACGGAAGTCTTTGATTATAAGCAGTTCTGTTCTTCTGAATGATCCCTGGGATTCATCTGTCTCAAGTTCCATGAGGGTGAAAATCAACAGCAACACCTAGAGTCACTGAAGTCTCACTGACCCTGACACCTGACCAGGGCCCCAGGCTGCATCTACCTCTGAACGGCGAGCATCCCCAGGGTCACCCCCAACTGCAAAGCAGTCAGAATCCTGCTTCTTTGTTTTATAGATACACGTGAGAAGGCCCTGCCCCCAGCTTAGATCCATGAATCCCCAAATAATTGAAGTTTCAAAGGTCGTTCCCACCCTAACTCCCTGTCAGGTTAAAAGTAGTCAGACGGTTGGTACATTCTCCTTCCTTACTCTGTCCTCACCCTGTGAAAGGAAAACAATAGTTTATTCTCTCTAAATTCTCTCAGTGCCTTGCCAGTATCCCTTCCTACTTCCACGTGACCGTCAATCATCAAGGTGCCTTTAGGGGTTCATTGGAGCTCACCTCCTATGTTCATTCAATCTTGATGTTTTGGGTTTTGTTTTGTTTTGTTTTTGTCGTACCTGATTCTTTTCAGACATGAGGAAGTCCAGTTTCCCGCCGGGGAGCCCCAGTTCTATGAAAGTCTTTACCAGCCGGAGGTCCGCACTGTTCCCTAAAAATGACAGACAACCCCCACCCCAAACCACAGTTAGTCAGGGAAAAGGTGACAAGAGGGCTTTCTATCTCATCTCACTCTTCCCCCATTGCCACTGGCTTTTCTTCCATTATTTTTTTTAAGCAGATAATAAAAAAGGAAAAAACAAGTCCACCTGCTGCTTGTCCTGCCTCCTGTGCACACATACACAGAGCTGTGTCCTTTCAAGTAGTCCTGCCTCAAGAGAATTGTGTCCTGACCTACTAAGGTGTGGCTCGGAAATACTCTGTACGCAGCATCAGTTGGACCACCCTACCCATCCTTCCTCGGCACATTCTATTTGCCCAGGACTTTATGCCGGTGGTGCCACCTAATGGTTGATTTGGTACAGTGTGATACCAGCAAGCCCTCTCTCACATGAATGCAAGGAGGATCTAGTTCTGCCATCGACAGGCAGTTAGTAAGCTCCTGGAAGAGGGCGATCACGGTTCAGTTATCTAAATGAATGAGAATCTCTCCTGGGCACAGAAGTCCTGGAAGAGCAAGCTGTGTGGATACTCAGTCGCCCCCTGGACAGAGCAGTCAGAGGTTAAACATCCAGGGAAGCTGCTAACAGCAGAAGCACCAGGAACACAGGGCACACACTTCTGAGATGAAAGTCATGTGGAAAATGGATCTGATGCAACAGAGTAAGTGTTTAGGAATAAATTCTATGCAGCTCATAGGGGTTAAACTGTATCTAAATGAATTTTTGGCCTGTTCCTCAAATGCATCCCTCAAGTCGATCCAAAAGTTAGAAGCTATAGTTCGGATATTGAGCATACCTGCTTTACCACAGGACTAAACCCCAAGGTTATGGTTTTAAATAATTTCTAAAGTATAGGTAAAATTACAACTGATTTTATATATTTCTTTATGAAACTTCCCAATGATTCAAAGGAGGGTAAAAGAGTCACATTGAATTTGGAGGAGCTCAAGGTTTGGGAATGTCCCTAATCTTTTTTTTTTTTTATTTTAATGGTACATTATAGATATACATAATGATAACATGCATCATAGGGAATTTGTACCTGTTCATGATATATCTTGTTGCTTCTTTTTTCCCGTTCCCCTCCCCTCCCTTCAACCCCTCCTCCCTCCTTATTTCAAAATGGAAAAGATTTGTTTCCATTTTTTCCTTCCATTCGTTTTTTCTTGTCCTTCTGTTCCTTCTCTCGCCCTCCCCCTTGGTTCCCCTTCCCATCTGAACAATTTCTTCCCTTGATGACTTAGTGTGGCTTATCACTGCACACAATAACACCTGCAGGGTCATAGTCAAAAAACCATCATGATCTTCTATGAAATATGTGTATTTTGTATTTTTATGTTAAATTTTATTCATTTCTTCACTTATTCCTGTCAGTAAAATTATGTTGCTTTGACTCACTGTTCTTGTTTAAAGTTCCCTAATGATGTTCTGGATATAGCCTTTTTAAAAGTTCCAAGTGTTTGTATTTAGCATGAAGAGCTTAAGGGATAGAAATACATTCCTCTTGTCTTCAATATGGTTGGAAAGAGAACTTTCTGGAACTTAAAACATCCTTAGAAAATATGATTTAATAAGATGTTAAAATGAGGACACTTATAAGAATATAAATTTTCACCTTTTTGCACATGAGTTATGTAAATATTCGTAACTGTTATCAATGTGCTCAGTTTCTGGAAATAAATTTTGAACAATCAATCAATTCTATAAAATTTTGAAGACTTCAGACAATGCAACTTCAACTGGAGAAGAAACCTACAAAAGAGACCTGTCTGTGGTATCAGACATGTTGCAACGGTGACAAAGTGATGGGTAGCTCAGTGCAGTGTGGTGAAGCTGCCCTATCTTTGTAACACCCCTCTGCTCCCATATGCATGGTGGAAAAAAGTTAAAGTCAATTGCCTAACCAGATTTCTTGTTTTAACAAAGAAATTGAGAGTCTTGCCTGCTTGTAATTTAACATGACCTAAGTGAGAGGCAATATTTGAGCTGATGAGTGAGAAGGCTATTCCTTGTTCCTGCAGATCCCACAACTTGGTAGAGTCCCTGGCATACAAAAGGAGCCCCACACATGAAAGGTGATTAACAATAGGCAATAAAATAGCTTCTGCCATTAACCTGAGCTTCTCAAAATGAATCCCTTTATTCCACATCTCCATTTCTTGATCCATGCATACCATTCTATTGATGCATGAATTCCATTAATTCTTGCATTCTAATTATTCATGCATTTAATCAATATATTCGTTCCAATAAGACATTCACTTCATTCATTCAATCCATTTCTTCTTTTATTTTTAACATTCATTTCATTAATTATTCCACTTCTTCAGTCATTACATTTATCTATTGATTTACTCTATTCATGCCTTTACTACATTCATTCATTCATGTATTTCATTTACTCAACATACTTTTTGTGGCACAAGGATATTTTTATAGAACAAAGTCATGTCATTTCTAGACTTATCAGAGTAACTCTTTTACAGTTTCTACTTGAGTCATCTTTTAATAAATGATTAATCTAAATTAATTCACGAATTTTTTTTTATTTATTTTAAACCAAGAGCATGTATTGGTACATTCTACATACATTGATCACATTCATTACATTTATTCTGTACCTATACATGGTGCATCTTGGTTCTCCCCCTCTCCCCC
>PVJO010007787.1:0-79519 GCA_004026905.1 Hystrix cristata | reverse complement strand
TTATGAACAACGACAGAGCCGAGGATTCTCTGTCGAGAGGGATGGAGAGCGGTGGTTCTGCTCCTATGTAAACTGTCAGAGTCGTAATATCAGAGACCTTCTTCATGATATTCACCACGTACGCAAAGCGACATCCGGCTTGTGCACACTGTCCTGGAATAATACGGGGAGGGGAGCGGATGCAGTTATTGTTAGCAGTAATCTGACTTGCTCCAGAAACCTCAGCTTTACAGCCAGGATAATATAAATTAATATATTATATATATATATATATATATACATATATATATATATATACATGTATATATATATATACATAATACAGCTATATAAAATGTATTAAGCAATGCTACTCACTTTTCACCCCACTACTTCATTCCCATTCTCTCCCTCTTTCTGCTGCTTCTCATCTTCCTCTGTTGATAACGAATCATTTTAGTTTCTTCCTTAACTCTTCTATATTTATTTTGCATTCATGATAAATGTTTTATGTCCCCTTCTTTCCTTCTTGTTTTAATAAAATAGCTTTCTTGAGGTAGAATTCAAATAATGTAATATTCACTCACCTAAAATGTATGTGTATTCCGTATATCCACAGGATTGTGCATAATTAATTTTAGAATATTTTTATTACTCCTCAAAGAAACCTTGTGCCCATCATCAGTTATCTCTTATCTTCCACCAGGCCCTAGCTCTAAATAACCACTCATTTATATGGTCTTTGTTGAATGACTTCTTATACTTAGCGTAATATCTTCAAGGTTCACCCATGTGACGTGGATCAGTATGTTATTCTTTTTTATGGCTGCATTATATTTCATCATATGGTGTAACGGCACATTATCTGTCTTTTTCATCAATTGATGTATATTTTGTTTTTTTATACTTTGGAGCTACTATAAAATGCTGCTATGAACATTTCTGTATATGTTTTGTGTGAACATGTTTCCATTTCTCTTGAATACATGACCAAGAGTGTAATTGGTAGGTCATTTGACAACTCTGTATTTCACCTTTTGAGAATCTCTACTAGACTGTTTTTCCAAAGCAAGAGCACTATTTTACATTCTTACTAGCAGTGCATGAGAATTTAGTTTCTCCACATTCTCATCAACTTGTTATTATATTTTTTTACTACAACTATTCTAGTATTTTCTTTTTCATATTTTGAGTGCTATGAATATTCTTTTGTATTTTAATTTTCCTCTTATTTAACAATATATCCTGCAAATAACCCCAAATCATCTTACAAAGATCTTCTGCATTCTTATTACAGCTATATAATACTTCATTGTGGAAATATTTCCCAATTTTGTTCAGACACTGTGCTACATATGGATATTTGGCTTATTTCCATTATTTTGCAAATACAAATGATGCTGAAATAGGTATCTGTATGCATATGTATTTTCATATTATTGAAGAATAGCTTCAGGTTATATTCCTAGAAATGGAATTGCTGGGTCAAAATTTAAGTATGTATCTAGTTTAGTGAAATATTGCTGAATTTTTCTCCGAAAGATCTTTACAAATTTTCCCTATCATAAACAATGTATGAGGGTGTTGTTTCTCTACAGCCCTCACTGGAAGAGTGCATTGTCTTGCTTTTTAATTTTTGCCAGTCCAATAGGTGAGAAATGGCATCTTTGTATTGTTTCAAATTTAATCACTCTAATTTTAGTGAGATTGAATATTTTCATTCGTATGTCATCTTCAAAAATTTTTAGTGAATTTCTTTGTTCACTTATTTATCTTTTAAAGAGCCTAATAAATATAAAACAGTCCTTTACGTTTATTTGTTTTTATTATTTCTAGCACTTCATTATTTATTTATTATGGATCTATATTTCCATGTAGTGTCATTTTTCTCTCACCTTTAATATTCATCTTAGCATTAGGTCTGCTAGCAACTTTTCTCAGCTTTTATTGTTTTAGAAAAGTGTTTATGTCGCCTTAATTTTTTGACAGATGTTTTTGCTAGATAGTTGGTTATGTTCTTCCAGTACTCTGAGTCGATCTGCTTGTTCTCTGGCTTCCACGTTCTTTCTGCGGTGCTGGGGGTGGAACCCAGGACACTTCCACTGTGATACTTTCTCAGTCCTTTTTAAATTGTTTTAAATTTTGAGACAGGGTCTCACTAAGTTGCTACGTTGCTTTCTGACTTTGAATCTAGGCTCAAGCTTTTGACCCTTCTGCCTCCTGGAGAGCTGGGCTTGCGGGCCTGAGCCACCATGCCTGGCTGGCTCCCACCTTTTCTGGCAAGATTCTGCTGTCCTTGCTTCCGCGCCCAACCCCAGCTTCTGCTTCGCACCCCTAAGCCTTCAGTGATAGCTCTTCCGAAGGGTCTTCAGGCGGGCCTGGTCCCGCACTGTGTCTGTGCCTCCCTTGTGTTTTCACCTGTTGCACTTGCCCACACTGTGCCGCGAGATGCTCATTCGCGATTAGGCTCATCATTCTGCCATGGCTCTAGGGATGACGCAGGCTCAGATCTTTTCACCCACATGAAAACTCTATTATATTTTGGGATTTGGTTCGTTCAGCTGTGTTCACATACTTGATGTTACAGTAAGCTAGGAGAATAAATGACTGTGATTTAGTAGTTTCTTCAGTGTGGTCTGGTTGTGTGGATGATGCCGGCAGTCTCCACGACCCGGATCTGTTGGAGCGGACGTCCGTGTTTCAGCCTCAGTGTGTGCAGTAATTATGTCCGGCTTGCTCGTCTTCGCACTTGGTGTTTGCTCACCCCCAGAACGCTCCACGGGCCTTCTTACGGGTCATCTTTTGGTTACTGCTGAAAGAGTGAATTTCGGCAAGGTGATATAAAGTCTAACAGTTAAACCTAGAAATAACTGAATGTGTGGTCTATAGAATAAAATAAAGCACAATACAATGCCTTTTTACCTCCATAAATGAAAATGTTCTTCTTTGAATTTCTATTGAGCCAGCAGTCTTCTTGCACAGATGTCTCACTGAGCTTAAAGGCTGACGTGTACCAGAAAATGGAATTTTGGGGCATGAATACAGATTTCTAGTTTGTATCACTTGCTCTTCTTGCTTGTGCTGTTTGTCAGAAATTTAATCAGTTTCACCAGTGAGGTCATGTCACTTTCATAAAGTGTTCAAGAAAGTTTAGGCCATACTTTCTGTTTGTATTAGAAAATGTGTTTACCTACATTGCTATGTTGGATTGAAGATGTAATCATTGACATACATCAGCTAAATATTTCATTTCATGAAGTATCTCTAATACTCCTTTTCCAAAAAAGTAAGAATTCAAGAGAGATTGTTACTTTTCATTTGAATAAATGTCAGTGGCAAGGAAGAGAATTAAAATGCCTTTATATTTAATTAGATCATAGTTGATTTTAGAGTAGATATTTTAACATTTTCCAAAAAATAGCATGCTGTAAAAGCAAAGCTCTTTTTATTATTCTTTTCAAGGTAGATATTCTACCTTTATATTTTTATGTAGGGGTTAAAATTTAATAATATAATGCTATTTGCAGCCACCATAGAAAACATCTAGTATTCCATTCTCTTGGTGTTTAAAAACAATTTAAGTGTTTTTGTGCTTGGGCAGTGTTTGTATGGAATGAATGCATTTGTCCTAAGAATGTTTTCCTCCATGCTTGTTTTCTTTATTGCTTGAAATGAAGTAAAGGGTATTTCCACATGAGCCCCTAGAAAATGTCAGAGTAGCCATCAACAAAGGCATGCTGGCCTTTGGGGATATCCTCTGCATGTATGGCAGGGATGGAAAGAAGTCGTAGAGTGGGAGATCATTTTCTCCCCCTCCTCCTTCACTAACTCTCCCCTCACACAGTACTTGAGATACATTTATGTGCATTTTTCTAATTTTATTTTACTAAATACGTTCACAAAATTGCTACAATCAGACAAATTAGCAAAGGAGAAAACCCAGGATAGATACCTTGAGAAGAAATGCAAAGAAGAACCAAAAAACACCCGAGGACTCTGAATTTTCCTACATGGACTGCTTGCTCTGGTCATTTTCGGGGTTCAGCACTGTTCTGCAGTTTAATAATCAATCCCCTCTTTTCCTATTCTGAAGCCAAATAGAGTTCAACAGCCATAGGTATATTTAGCTGGTTTGTTCATTAATTTATTTAACATTTATTAATCTAAATCATATACTGAGCATTGTATTAGGCATAAGGATTAAAAAATAAAAAGGAAGCAATTCCTGCTTTTAGGAAGCATCACAGCATAATGTACAAAACAGTTTGTCAGAGATCATGCTTTTTCTGTTGCTGACAGAATAATGACACATGCATGAGTTTCTCCCCACCTCTGCCACCATCTGTTCCCATTGCTGCCTTCCACAAGAAAACGGAATTCTGATTTTTTTTGTGTACAGGTTCTAAGCGGGCTCCTCAAATGCTCAAAATTCTACCTTCTCAGTATATAATCTCAGGAAGGATGTGTCTACTTAATCAGAGAATTTCTCCAAAAACAATTTTTCTCTTCTTTAGAAAAAATTTTCACGTTCATCTTTGTGAAACCGTTATCCAGTATTATTTTATAGAACAACACGTTTTGCTACTGGAGTGGAGTTTGCTTTTCTTTTGGTCTCGATGACTCCCAAAGTATGATCTGTGGAAGCCTTGGAGGTCCCTGGGAGCCCATAAAATCAAAACTATAGTCGTAATAGTAAGAATACATTTTCCCTTTACACCTTGGTGACATTTGCAGTGGTGGTACAGAGCCACGGTGGGGGTTCGAGTCTGGCCTCAGCCCAGAGAGAGAGTGTTGCCAGCTGCTGACAGAAGGCAGTGTGGTCTTCACGGCCACAGACAAAACAAGAACAAATGAAGGCCAGTTTGCCCCAAGAAAGCCCTTGAAAAATCAGTAAAAATAAATACATTTAACTGGCAGTATCACTGGGGGATTTCTTCTAGGACCCTAGCAGATACCAAAGTCCTCAGATGCTGAAGTCCCTTACATAAAATGGTGCAGTGTTTGCATGGAACACATGCACATCCTCCTGTATATGTTAAACCACCTCTACATTACTTATAATGCCCGATGCAATGTTAAATGCTATGTATAAAATGTTATATTGTATCGCTTATGAATAATGACAAGAAAAATCTGTACATATTCAGGATAGAGATTTGTTTCAGTTATTTTCCATATGCAATTGGTTGAACTCTAGGATTGAGAGATCTGACTGCACTTTTATGAAATTTGGGTCTAAATCACATCTTTTCAAATATTTTGCACATAAATGACCCTTGGTGCACCGCAAAGTAGGATGGTTGTGCTTGAAGAAAGCACTTGTGCAGCCGTTTTGAGTTGTGAGGCAAACTAGCTGGAGTTCACATGAAGAATTATTTTTACAGTAAGAATGACAGAAGGAGAACCTAAAGTGTTTCAGACTTGATTATTTAGTAGATATTTTCTCAATAACGAATGAAGTATTTGTGTCAGGAATGCATACATTGGATGGTGTATGCTGTCCGTAATAAAATCCAACACTTGGAATAAAATTAGAATTTTTAAAGATATGTATTTCCCACCATTCACTTGAAATATTATCAATGCTTAAAGAATTTTTATGATGAGCTTAGTATGTTAACATACCTCTTTTCTATATCTTATATTAGAAGTTTTAACATAAGAAAATCTACATAAGTAATAAATAAATGTTTTCAAATGACTGATACATGAAAATTAAAATCACATGAGTAAAAGATACACTCAAAGTACCAGGTAGACCAATAGATTTTAAGATATGAGTAAAAATTTTAAAATTTGGTTTTAGATTCCTTATTGTAGTTAAGAAACTATCACTTGTTTAATTTGATGTACTATCAAAGAAGAATAGCCATGGCTATCAAAAAAATAATAAAATATTGTTCTTTTTCAAAATATTTATCTTTGTGAGGCTGAAAGTTTTTCATTTACTCATAAAGCCTCCATATTATAACAAATTGAATGTAGAAACAGATGTGAGAGTCCAATTGTCTTCTATTAAGTGAGAAATTAAAGAGATTTACCAAGCTATAAAATAATACCACTCTTCTAATTAAAGTTTTTAGAAGACATAGTTAATTTTCATAAAATATTGCTTGTGTTAATATATAATTAGATCATTGTTAATTTTAAGTGAATTAATAAATACATATCTTAGGTGAGTCTCGGTTTTAAAATTTTAACCTAGTAAATATTGGTAGATACAACCCACATTAACAGAAGCTCTTTGGTATTCTCAATAATTATTTAAAGCTTTTTATTTTGAAATTTAGAATTACAGAGAAGTTGTACAGAATTTTCAAGCATCCTCTTCCAGTTTCCTGCAATGTGAATGTGTTATGTAACATGGTATATTTATCCGATCAGGAATTCACACTGGCTTAATGCTATTACCATTCTGAAGACCCCATTTAAACTTTACCAGCTTTCCAATTAATGTATATTTTTTGTTCCAGGATCCCACATTATGTTTTGTTATTTTTGCCTGTTCTCCTGCCGTCTGAGTTCTCAGTCTTTCCTCATTGTGTATAAAGGAATGATGAGATCAAAAGTCTAGGAACTGCTGGTTTAAAGTCACAACACTGACTTCAAAAATGATTTTTGAAGTGCTTTTAATGCCTTTAAAGGTGATTTTAAAAGTGCTTTTAATGAATACATATACAAGTAATTGCATGCATCATTTAAAATGTTTTTATTCAGGCAAATTTGAAAATTCTTTTTGTGCTGCTAACTTAAATGACTAATTACTATCAGATGTAGTTCAAAATAAGCTAACAGCCAAAACAGATTTTCCTGGCTTATTTTAAGAAATTATTTCTTAAAACTTTTCTTCAATGAAAAATTAGGAAGCATTGTTCGAAGTATACTGGGATGACTAAAAATCATATTTAAAATAATTCCCAACAAAAGACTCACATCAGCAAGTCTGCTGATCCTGAAGGATGTTTCAAATAGCTCTAAAAATCACTGACATAATTTAAATAGTTATTTTTAATATATCAGTTGGATTACCATAGTTTGTGTTTGTACTACTAAGTGAAATTTGGCATTTTCTCCAAAATATATTAAGATAAAAAATAACCTTACTCTTTATGTTTCAAAATATATTGAGTCTCCAAGTTATAGGAAAGTTAAACATTGACTTGAAACCTTTACCATTCATTTCCCTGGAGACTCTTAATGGCTTACACAGGAGGGAATTATATCTCCAGTACTATTTGGCATAGCTGCAGAAATGACCTTAGTTTGTGTAAATTTATTGCTTAAGGAGAAGATAACTGTTCAGAACTAAGGGTAGGCATATTGCATTACAAATTTTTCTAAGAAGTAATTTATTTTCAAATAGAATGGAATCTTGCTAATGTTCACATTTGATGATGGTCCTAAGATAATGTCAAATTTGTTACTCAGGTACTTCTTACTTTTAATTCTAAACCACTATTTTAGTCCAGGGGGTTGTACTTATGTGATGTATCTAAGTCCATGCAACGAGGTTTTAGTTTGTTACTCCTTTTTTATTCATGCACACACTTTATCTTAATGGATTTCAGCAGTCTTTTATTTAATCATTAATGAAACATTGGTAGAAATAAATATATTTAGCAAGAAAAATGGTCCATAACTATTTTATTGAAGATTGGAGTGTCAGTGTTTAGCGTAAGTGTTGTCTTTGAAGAGATTCATGGAGTTTTCCTAGAATTTATAAGAAATTTGATTTAGATAACTATTATTTTTAATCCTTTATAATTTCAAAAAGTTGTTTATATTAAAATAAAATTTACAATAAGAACAGAAGAAAACTACTTGAGGTTCACTTTGATGACAGTTTAATTACTTAGTAATAAACCTACAATTCGTAAGGCTGACCGATCATGTATGCCTCAATTGGGCAGAAAAAAATTCAACTTCTAGGGCTTTTGTTTCTAGTGATTGATGAAGGAGAGTAATAAGAAAAGTCAGGAGAGAGAGAATTACAATTAATGTTCATCTATAAAGACTTCCTAAACCCTTCCTAAGCTCAAATTCAGTTGGTTTAAAACAAAGGAGGAGAGATCTCAGTTTGGATCAATTGATTACTTCCTCTATTCCTTCAACTTAATAATGCACTGTAGTGTTCTAGCTTCTGAATTATATATATGTCCTGTCCATTCATTCAAGGAAACATTTCATTAGGGCCTTTTAGGCAGTATGCAAGGCAGCGCGGTTACGGTGAAAGAGACCAGTATCTGTAAAGAGTTTTCAAATGAATTATAATCATACAAACATAATATGTAGTCATAGCTACCAGTGAAAGAACATTCAGCCTTATAGTAAGGCACTAGGTGCTATAAACCGTGGGAAAGCAAGTGATCATGGAAGTCAGGAGCAGGTGATGCTTAATTGGGACTCCTCAGGAGGGTTGGCTTTGTGTGAGTGGCAGTGAGAGGGCGAGATCATTCCAAGTAGAAAGATTAAAGATATGAAAGAAAAATATATAGGATACGACAAGAAGATAGCTCCACCAATATTTTCTCTTCCACTTGCTCTGATTCAAAGACAGTGATTCTGATACTGCTAAGACAATTTCAGCAGTACTCTATGTAATTCATGTTATACACAACTTACTACTATTACACATTTATTTCTCCCTGTTATTCCTCTTTACTTTGAATCTCGTTATTACTTCCTTTTTCCAATTTTTAGCTTGTGTCTATAGCTCTGATAGACACTGCTTAGGTGAGTTAATGGATTTGCTTATATAGAAGCTCTTAAGCTCATTGTATCTGTAGGGAGACAGGTGAGAATTGGGGGGAGGATTTTGGTAGGTGGTTGTGACTGTAGATTTCTTCCAAATGAAATTCTGATGTTCAGCATATGATGTATTCCTCAAAAGTGTTTATTGTTAAGGTTTAAATTGTGAATATTATGCTATACGTATTTGTAACATATGAAAAAGATGATACACTTAAAAAAGTAAACCACTGAAGGTAGACCAAAATGTCATGGTATAAAGTGAAAGAAAAAAAAAAAGAAGACTTGGTTGTTAAAAACAATGAAACTTTGAATTATGCACTGTTATAATTCCATTTGCAAGATGCGATCAAAATATATGGTGAATGCTTAAATTAAAAAAAATACAGTAAAAGACACATTGCCATTAATCTCCATCAAAATATTACTGCTCATTTGGAATACACTTATCCCATAATTCTTGCCACTTTCTGAGGCAGTTCTGGAAGTCTTCTGTATCCTTATGAAGTATGACAAAAAATACAGTGACTGTTGCTGCCAAGTGCCATCCAAGTAAAAGGCAGGCTCATAGAAACGTTACCGTGTGTCTTTATCTACCTTATTCACCAGCTCTGGTGCCATGCAACTTCTGTCTCTTTTTCAAAGTCACAGTGACCACAAAAGGTAAACATTTTTAGTGAGTTCAGGACATTGGGCAGCCAAGAGAGTGCAACTGAAAGACACTGACAGAAGAAGACGTCCAGAACGGCGTCAGATAGTGACAAGAATGATGGGATAAGTGTGTTGCGGTAAGGAGGAGTATTCTGAGGGGAATTAGTGACAATTCATTTTTTACAGTAATAAATTTTTTGAAAATGTAAACATTCGCCATATTTTGTGATCACACATTATATGAGGTGAGTCTTAATATGACTAACAATGGAACAAGCATTGATTTTTGAAGTATATTATTTTTCAGGAAAATTAATATGACATTATCTTTTTCATTTCATGTTCAACTGTGTAGTATAAAGTCATTTGTCCTGAGAATCTATTTTTTAAAATACTCTTAGTTATCATTGTTTCTTTCATATCATTATGCCTATTTTCTCTAAATTATTAACTGGTCTAAGTTTTTTAAACATTAATTTTCCAAAACCTTCATGTATTTTCAAGCAGTCTTTCCATTCGAATTTCCCTTAGCAAATGATTTGTGTCATATTAGCAGATATTCCAAATTGATGAGAGATCAATGCTCAAAGATGTCACTAGACACAAGAGTCATGTGAGAAACAGTGTCACTTTATTAGTGAATGTTTTCAGATTAGGACTTTTGCTTATATATGTGGCATCACGACAGAAGACACCCCTAAAATGAAAGGTTGGATAATAAATTAATGTTTCTTTCTAAGTGTAGAAGATCCTAACTCTACATAGTTGCACCTTTAGATTTTTCAATTTTAGGGTCCCCAGATCCCTGTTAGACGTACATCCTTTATGTGGGGATTGACGGGACTGTTGGGTATTTTTTTTACTAGAGCATGCGTTTCTCTGCCTGTTTGTGGCTTAGAGATATGCTTGTTATTTAAAAAAAAAATCAAATCAATATGCATTTTTAAATTACTTGACAAATAAAAATTGTATATATTAGGTACAAGTTTTTGTTTTGAAATATGTACACATTGTGGAATGGGTAAATTAAACTGACTAACATGAATTACAATATACACCTTACAAAAAAAGTAGAAAGAAAAAATTGGGAGAGAGAACTCTTTCAGAAAGTATCTGAATACAGGTAGAAATTGCAGCCTTACTATACTCATAATTATGTATCTGTGTCATTTACAATCAGGAATATCTTTCCATTTAAAAGTAAATGATTTTATGATATTGTTTTAACTTCAGATTTTAAGAAAGATCTACAATGAATCTCCTTTTCATGGTTTCATTTTGTACTTTAATTCAAATACTGACATAGTCATATGTCATATAACATCGTTGTATTTTGTGATCATCTGCTTGGTTTTTCTGTTTAAAATCATCATCCTTGTGTTAAAAAACCCCCAAGAATATATAACTTTTAAGAAGACCTTCATACTTCAAAATAATGGTAGTATTTTGTTATGAAAAATCAGACATCCTGAGTAGAAAATGTAAAGAACATCAAGAAGGAGGGGAAACATCACCAGAACAATTACTGGCATTTCTGATGTTTCCTTTTAGTTTCTCCCTGTGCTGCATAGACTTCATGCATTTCAAATCAAACTGCAGATGACATTTTGCTTTCCTTTTTTCTGTGTATCGTAAGAAGCAATCCCCAAAACCCCTCCAGTGAGGTGCACTGTTGGTAAATACAGCCCAGCGAATACGGGGAAGAAAAACAAGAGCCCCAGCCTGAGTCTGTGGAATGAACATGGGGGGAAATGCCTTCGGAAGTCAGCTGGCAAAAGGGTTTCTGGAAGCAGAGAACAGAAGAACTAGGTCCTGGACCTCCAGGGTCACAGGTGATGGGAAGGAGCAGGAAGACTGTAAAAGTGCTCTAGACACATCTGCAAGTACGAGGTCTGGCTCAGGGCTTTTTGGTGTTGAGTTCCTGGCAGTGTCCAGAGCGGATGCTTTCCCCTGCAGATCAAAGGGAAGAGAAGGGGCATGAAGGACTCTCCATGGACTGACGGAGGGTGAAGGGTAAGAGCCGTGTATAATACAGGCCAGTTCTCTAGCATTTTCCACTGTCGAGTGGAACCTGTACTGAAGATATATACAGTAGTAATATATCAAGTACAGTAGTAATATAACGAGTACCTTGTTTGGCGTGCGATTAGAGTTTCATTTCACCTATTTGATCACTCCACGGGCCCAGCTGCCTTTGCTCCAGTGCAAAGTAGCAGGTATAGGCGCTTTCGTATAAGACATTAAAACACGTATCTCACATTCAATGTGGTCATGCACCGCATGATGACATTTTGGTAAGCAGTGGACCACATACCTAACGTGGTCCCATAAGATTATCACGTACTGACACCCAAGCGCTTATGACAAGATCACTCAAGGGCACATTTGTCAGTCACTAAGTAGCATGAGGCTGTGTATTAGCAGAAATCCTGATCATACAGTTAAAGATTATGAAGATCTGTTTTTGGTTGAATTTCTTTGTTTCATTTTTTCTGGAGGTCGAAAGGAATGGACAGCTGCCTAAATCGACTATAGAGAAGGATCCTCTCTCGCTCTGATATTAGTCCATGAACTGGTTTTCATGGACTAATGAGAAAAGTCTGGAAAATAGGATACTGGTCAGGATGAATCTGGCCCAGACACTTCAAAACCACTTGGGGTGTTTTGAAAGGTCATAATTTTGGACTAACAAATATCTTGCCATTGTTTTTCCGCAAGTTAGTTTGTAGTGAAATTTGTATTTTTTTAATCCCCCTGAAATATCTCAATGATATTCCTACCTTAAGGAAAAATTTATCCTATACCTGTATTTCCTTACTTTATGGAGTTTACGTGTAATGTCTCACAAACTTAAACGTTTTTCTCAAGGACTTACTCTTTAATATTTCTCAAGGACACAAAGATGCTATCTTTAATTTTCTCTCAATAAACTCCATTTTGAAATTTTTACTCTTAAGTATTTTGATAATTTTGTCAGTATCACTTATTTTTCCCATATTAAATCCAATATCATATCTTGCTTTTAAAACTGTTACATTTCTTGTGTGTCCTCAAACAATTTAGTATAAATATTGCACATATTTAATAAATGCTTTTTGTTCTTAATATTTCTAGATCTAGAGTATTTGCAAAAATATTTTGGTAAATGGTATAATTCATAGGGAATAAATTTCTTAGTAAAATATTGAATGGACAAACCATATTTTATATATATATGTGTATATATATATATACACACTCAATTATCAGCATGCAGCATGTTAAAAAATGCAGGGACTCATTGTGGGAATGTAACCACAATTTTGTTGTTTCTACTTAAATTTAAATAAAAAAAGTAAAAATGTAATCATTCACAATGCCTAACAGTGTTAGTATATTTTCAACATTTAAGAACTACTAATTAAAATACATCTTTTGGGACTATATCTCTGCAATTGCATTTTTGGAGCTAATTTAAAAGTAAACAAGTATTGGAGACTTCATTTGATCATATGGAGAACAGCAAACACAAGTTCTATTTTCCCCTGGGCCTTTCTCATGATTAAACAGGAATTGTTCATCCAGAGCTCCCAAAATAAGATATCTAATTAGAGGACCTACTAACTCCTCGTGAAACTGACAGGCGAGTTGAGCAGGGAGGTTAAACATTACCTAAGATTTTGAAAACCTTCTAGGTATTCACTTTCAGAGTAGATAATGTAAACCATGATAATCACTAGCAGCATTATTCTGGCTTTAAGTCCTTCCATATTTTATAGTTATTAGAATTTAAATAAGCATAAAATGTAGCATATATGAATTTTATTTGGCTAACCAGTGTTCAGGAATATAAATGAAAAGATTGTTTTTCATTGAGTTCAACATTCTTGAGCCAATGAATATTTTACTGAAATTGCAAGTTGCCATTTTTTATTACTGTGTGTCTTACGTTTATGATCCTGAACAGAGGAAAGTTATGTTCACGTTAGGTTAAGAATAAACTAAAATGGTTAATTACCCAGGTAGGCACTCAAAATTCTGCTCATTTAAGCTGTACCTTAATAAGGGAAGTTTTGCATATTATAATAGTTGCTAGTTAAAGTACAAGTGCTGTATATCCTAACGTGAGTCAATATGTTTGTAGAAATTACCTGACAGTTAAAGCTTAATCATGAAAACTGCTTTTAGGCTTTATTTAGAGAGTTTGGTCCACACCATTTGAATTCTTCCTCTATATTATATACATTTTTTGTATAGAAATCTATTTTTCATACATTTCAGAGAATTTAAAAAAAACCTTACCAAGCTAAACTTGGAGAATTTGGGGTAATATTTATTACTAACTGCCTGTAAGATTCTCTTTGTTTTGAGTTTCATTTATAAGCTTTTAACAGAATTTAATGGATAGTTCAAGAGGTGTTGGTGAACTATTGAGTCTGATTGTTCAAAGTTCTATTATTACGGTTTCTCTTTAATTTGGTCTTGAGGGGTTTCTTCAGAATGACCATAATAGCTACTCTCTGAGTGAGTCCCGACCAGGGGAAAGTTATGTGTCGGGTAAGGTGCAGGCAGAACGTGAAACCAAAATGTATGAAGCAGAATAAACTTACTATGCACAAACAGAGAGGTTAGGGGTCCTGACAGAAAGCCTATGTGGATTTCATAGGTACCAGAGGGCTTAGACAGCTGGTGAAGAGTAAGAGAAAGAGAAGGAAAGAGGGAGGGAAGTAGTTGAGAGAGAGAACAAGCAACCAGCGGGATTTGGCCTATATTAAAGTCCATGGACATTATCCATTAGGTGTTCCTATGGGGGCAGAGGGTTGACTGGTTTAAAGAAAACTTATGATGGAGGAAGTTATTTATATGACTCTACTGTTGGCCATTAAGTGTTGTCGTGTTCAATAGCTGTGGGGTACATTGTGATTTGAGTCAGTAGGTTGAAAAATAAGTAGGCTGCTTTGCAAAAACTCACACAGGGAGAGGAAGCTTTAATTAGGTGAAAGGTGAGAGGATCCTACTGTGTTTCAAAGGACTTATATCAGGCCATAATGTGGAGGCCAAGGCAGCAGCTACACTGAACACATTAGTAGCAGTCATAAGCAGTATCACTTTCCGGAACCTGTGACAGGTAGGAACCTTTCAGTCTCCACTATTTTACTTATAGAGTGGTACCTCAGTTCATGAACTCTTTTATTTGCAATTTAGTTTGCCAACAGAAGCATTTGGTGAAATTTTGTTTTTGTTTGCAAACTTTGCTTGGGTGGCAAACAAGACCACAGTCATCTTTCCCACACAAACAGAAACATGGCGATCTTTTCCAAAATCATAGAACAAATTGTTTGTGAACTGAGGTACTACTATAGTTGCAAATTAGAAACATCGTTAAATAGGTGCCATAAAAAATAAGGATTTCAGAGATGTTTTCTAAACGGAATAGCCAGTTTCACCAATGAGTAAAAAATAGTGGCTATGCTTTTTCTATTTCAGTGTTTGATCAATGTGTCCAGTATATTATTAATTCTCCCAGTCATAAAGTTCTTGAAGCATTTTAGCTGTTAGTATTTCATAGTTTCCTGTATTTCTCAGTTTGTGATTAATACATAAAGCATGCACACACAGTTCCTTTAAAATAAAAATAATGTGTGGGGAGTTTTCAGTAATCCTGGGATTTTCAAGTAATTGAGTGCTTTGAAAAGAACTCTTTAGAAGTCAAACCTTGAACTCAATTTGTGGTGGGGAAATCTTAAGCTCTCCATTAAAGAAACAGAAATGGAAAACAAGGGAATCCTTATAATATAAAAAGGACTCAAATCAGTTAAAAACAATATTTCTCAAGTTGAGTAACTCGGTATTACAACTGAGGCATCTCCCTTCACCCCCATAACCTCACATACATGTCTTGCCTTTTAGCCTCAGCACTGAACTCCGTTATAGTTCTTTCATGTCTTTGTGAACTTAAGAGTCAGGCCTAAAATGAACTCCAGGCCTCTGAGTCCCTGCCTCTCCTCCACGGAATTACTGGGGGACTATGAACTATTGTACTATGGGGAAGATTAATAAGGGGCCATTTATTAACATGTGTCTGTGTGTACGGTTATTATTTGCAAATCTTACTGCTAAGCCGTCACTTCAAGTTTTATAGGATGTAATCTGTTAAATGTAAATAAAACTCAGTTCTTGAAACAAAATCATAAAAGTAACATATTGCAATGAAAAGAGCAGATGTTTTGTGGTGTCATGCTGAATATTTATGGCCTTACTCTAAGCCGGTCATTGAAACTGACAGCATAGCACAGATTATTTGATTATCTAAAAGAGGATAATTTCACTAGAAAGGTGTTGAAAGTTTTCCTTGCTAATAACGAAAAAGATTTTTTTTTTTCCTTAAGAAAGAAAGAAAGTGCTGGCTGTGGTTTTGCACGCCTGTGATCCCAGCACTCAGGATGCTGAGGCAGGAGGGTTGGTGTGAGTCCAAGACTAGCCTGAGCTACGAGGTGACCTCAAGGGGTTGGCCTGAATGACAGAGAGACTGTGTCCCAAAACAAAACAAAACAAAACAAAACAAAACCCAAGTATAAGACTGAAGCAGAAAAATTCTACAGTATATTCAAGAGTTTTTGATGATTAGTAATGAGTGACTCATAACAACCAGGTTAGGTATTTCTCAGATTGTGCTAAGTGCTTCAATTTACCTCAAAGTTGAAAAATGTACTCTTAATTTGGTTCTTGATAACTCTCAACAAAGTAATTTTATCAATTTAATTTAATTTAAAAACATTTATTTTACAAACATCTTCTCTGATGGTTTCAGAATATTTTTAGATTATTCTGGGTATTTTGTAGGTATCAAAAAGAAATTAGATAATTTACCTTCTGGACATATCATTCTTGCCTTTTTTAAAAAAATGAGGAGAAAGAATACTATTATTCACCCTGTTTCTCTTATGCTAAGACACAGAAGTTCATAACTGAGTAGGACCGTAAAGGAGGTCATGTAAATCTCAATACTTAATTGAAACTTGAGTCTCTTGGCGTCTCTACCATGTTGTCATTCTGTCTCTGCCGGTGTGTTTCAGTGGTTTGTTAGTATGATCTGTCTCTAGAGAACTGTATTACTTACAAGTTTATCAAATTAAAAGAATTTCAGTGCAGTGACCCTATAAGACACACATAGTCCTGAGAAATAGAGCTAGCACAGTGAACTGAACAAACACACTCCTTGACCATGTGGAATTTATAGACTGGATTTTAGTATTTTAAATTTATCTCTCTTTAACATCTTTCTGTTACTACCTTTCGCCATATCCACCTTTGCTACCATTGTCTGCAGACTTCTTTTTTTAAACTGGGTCTTGCTACACAGTCCAGACTGGCCTTGAACTCATTGTGTAGCCCAGGCCGGTTTGACCTCCAGGACTGGGGTTACAGGCGTGCAGCCACTGCTCCCGGTTCATCCTTTGCAGACATAACCAGGCCTCCTTTAATTAACTGATTTCTAAACTGACCATGTATATATCAAATCTGGGGGAAAAAAGTTTTAAAGGTGAATACCAACTAGCAGTGGTATAGTTTACCTGAAAATGTTTCGACTAAAACGTGCAGGAGTCTAAATGAGAAACAGCTGCCTCGAAAGTTTTATCATTTTCCTTCCTCTGGTCCAGGTTCTTGAGCTTGTTTCATTAAAGTTCGGTGAGTAAAACTGATTGACAGGTAGAGCAACGTAAATGCAAATGCCTGAATCCACAACAGGGCGGCTCCTTTGGAAGGCAATTGATAGCTCTATAAATACAGTACTCACTAAATAAGAACTCTTGTATTAAGAATCACTCACAAAACCATTATTTGTCCTTAGAAGTGTTTTATTTTTGTCTTATAGTCACCAAAATTATTTTTTTAAAAATGATATAAAATAGGCATTAATTATCTGCAGGTTATATATGAGAAAGAATTCAGTATATAATCTCATGAACCAGCAGACCAATTATTCTTTGCACCAAACCTTCTACCACCAATAATGGAATGCCAGCCATCTTTTCTTAATTGGCTCATGAATATGTTAAGGGACAGGAGTTATGATCCTTTACATATTTATTAATTCTTTATTTCCCTATTTGTCTTGAAATATTAACTTTGACAAAGGAAGAACTTACACTGATGACTTTTTATTCGCAAAAATATTCATGTCTTAATTTATTATCTTCATAATGTATATAGAATACTAATGACTTCATCATTTTATAAAAGGTAGATACATTGGTTCCAGACCCACTCTTTATTTTATGTTAATGCAAAACCTTTTCTATAGTTTGGATGTTCTGTCAACCTTATCAAATAGATCCAGTTGTTATAACTGCCATTATACAGACTATTCTTTGTCATAATTGTTTTCATCATAAATCAAAGTATCCATTTTATTTTCAGAGCGCTCCATCAACAACACTGGTGTGAAATATTTTTTAGTTTATAAATATTGGCAAAAGAGATCATCTAAGCAATGGAAAAAATGTTGTCTGGAATCTCTATATATATTCATTAAACTGGCCATAACCTTGGTTTCTGACCAGGAAAAGTGAGAATGTGCGTTGCAGGATTTGCTGTCCTGGAATAGAAGGATGGGTCATTATTAATTAGAAGACAATTTAGCTAATGAGGAAGGAAAAACTGAGAGGAGAGCAGCGTTTCAATGTATGACCAGATCTAAAGAGGGAATTGAATCAACTAAAGAATTCTCTGTTGTATGATCACTCTTCAATCTAACAGTTCAATCTGCTGTTCTCATGTTTAGCTGTCAGAATTAAAGGATTAATTCTCGAGGTCTAGTCCTATCCAATTTCAGTCAGTGGGAAGCTAGCAGGTTCGTATGTTAGAATCACATTTTCTCCTATGAGTGAGATTTTAAAATTGTCTGTTGCCTCTGTGTATTAGCACAGTGTTTCTCAACCTTTATTCCAGTAATGGCCATGTTTGAAAACTGTAAAAGCATATACACCTTATATTTAGAAAAGTACACACAAACATATGTGTACACATAAATTTTTGTAAACAATTTGAAGGGCTTTGCACTCTTCTCTGTTCTCCTTGGGGCTATGGATTCCAGGTTTAGAATCTCCGATGTGATAGGAAAAGGAAATAGTATTTATTAGTGTAGTCCATGTATCAGATTAATAAGCACTTTATATACACTATCTTATTTACTTTTTACAATAACCCTGTGCAGTAGCTTTATTGTCCCCATTTTTCAAAGGAGAGGTGAGCATCAATGATTTTCCCATGGCTAAGCAGCTCATAATGAAGACCTCAGAATAATTATTAGTCTGTTCATAGGCACTTATTGTTATATTCTCCCATTCTCCTCTTTCTGTTTTTCACTCTGTGAGGCTATATTCCAAACTGATCAGTACAGATTCCCAGTTCTTATTCTCTAGAGTACCACTTGATTGATTTTCCCTTGTACTCACCCAGGTCTGTGTTTATTCATCCCATGTCCCTACCATGATCTCCTCTGCTGCTCCACGGTGGCCTCCTGTGCCATACTATCTCTGTTTCCACCAGCTGCTCAGAAGCCAGGTCTTCCCACAACCCCCAGACCCTTATCTTTGCTCCCCCTGCCAATTACTCCACAAGTTTAGTCCCACATCTGTTCCTAAGCCAATACTAATTGAGGCAGGAAGTAAACACTGATATAGTGAAGCTTGGAATTAGATTATTTTAACAAGATCCACTGATTTGGCTACCAACAGCTGGGCCCCTAAATGTCCATTTCTACCATCAAATGAAAAGTGCAATTTGTCTGGTGTATGCCTTTGTGTACTTCTGTAGCTTTCCGCTTATGGTACTCCCTAGTGGCATGATGTGAAGACTTTTACTCTCTTGAACATTAACTAAAAGAGAATATTCTTTGAGAGTTAAAACTTTAGGTAATAGACCAGAACAAATACAAGAAAAATAATGGGGAAAATAAAGAATGGCTCCCGTATTAAAAAGATTTGATTCTAAGTCAGTTGTACTCATTGATTCATTTATGGACTGTATTTATCAAAATAAGGGCAGGCTAATCAAGGTGGAAATGTAGAAAAAGAGAGTTTCGGGGAAATAAATGTTGGCATTGTTAGCCCAAGAAGAGTCAAATGAATGTACACTTCTACACATGCCTTTGAAACGCGAATGCGGCCCTTCACAGGAATGTCCTTCTTGAGAGGAGAGAGACAAAGACTTTCAGATGGTGGATCCACTCCGAAGGAGGATATTTCTATGGGGAAGTGGATATATTCCATGCTATCTTCTCCTAATGCCATGAAACAGTTTATGCATCTATTCATCTTTCTACAAGTTCTATGCCTACCTAATTATCATCTAATTATGATTTGCTTTTGAATTTAGTTCTTTCTATAGGTGAACTTTGGCTGCTCATGCAGATCATAAACATTATTGATATTTGTGGCTGTGGTTTTTCCAGATGACTAAATAAAATGGTCTTTAGATGTTATTTGATTTTTCTTAAAGTCAGACTGTGACTAAATATTTGCTGATGCAGTTGTTCTGCCTACTGAGTTTTTCAAGTCTGGGATTGCATGTCTTCTCTAGTCTTGGGAGCATTTGACTTGCTTATCGCATGTAAGAAGAGGACACATATTCCCTGCAGAGGACAATATCTTTTAATTGCCTTACTTAATCGAGCCATTTCCCAGGAAGTTCCTGTATAGCCCAAGCTGGCCTTCTCCATATGGCTCCATGACCAATTTCATTTTATCTGAATAAGTTTTTCCGTTATCTGCTCTGAGGTAGGAATGAGCTTCTCTTCACTCCTAATTCCTTAGCCTAGTTCCTTGGCTTATTATGTATGCATTCCCTTGTTTTGCCATCCTTCTAGCTATTTGGATAGTATCCAGAAACTTGGAAACAGAGCTTGGCTTGCCTGAGTTGCTGATCAACCTGCCACATGTCTGGTTCCTCGATGGTATTGTAGCCTGTCCTCTCCCCTTGGACTCCTGGCTGAGAGCCTGTAATAGAAAGGAAAACACTGTGAAGGGTGCCTTCTGGTCACCTAGTGTGTGACAGCCCTCCAGATCCGCCTCTGGAAGTTTCCAAAGTCACTGCAAAGGTTTGTAGGCTCTGACATTGCCTGCTTTGTGCCTGCAGTTTCTGTGTCTTTTGAAAATGCCCCTTGGAATGCTTGCCCGTCCTCGCTCAAGCTGGCATTTATGGTTAGATGAGTTTTCCAGACATTTTCTTCTGCTTCATCCCATTTGCTTTTCCTTTCTAATGGCCTTATTGTAGAAGATCTTAAATGCCAGGATGAGAAATAGCTATAGACTTAAATTGTGTCATGTCAGCAGGGGAAGTTGTGACCACCAAAGAGTAATAAAACAGAATGAAGAATAAGTTGAAAAAGGGAGACATTTTTAGATAGGGACTAGATAGTCTGAAACAGGGATCAGCAAACTGAATTGTGAGCCAAATTTGACCCACCACCTGTTTTTGCAAGTAAATTAATGAGCACGCAGCTGTGTCCGTTTCTGTATTTTCTGGGGCAATTTTGCCCTACTACAGAAGAACGGAGTAGTTGTGACAGACCAAATACTGTAAAAGCCTGAAAAGTGTTCTATTGGGTCTTTACAGGAAGAGTTTGCAGACCTGTGGTCCTCATGACAATTATAAAGAAAGAAGTGAGCAATAAGAATGAAATAAATAGTGATGAGGGGATTTCATTAATTGAAATGAAAATTTTTATTGTAAATTCCTGATAAATTTATGCCTAAGAGGTCTTTATGTCCAAATTCATCTCCAATACTGCATTCTATTTTTGGTGTAGTTTGCCACTATGAGTGGCAAGGAAAAAAAGTATATATTCTGGTGTCCTAAGTTGTTAGAATACAGGAACATATTACTTTTAAGACATCATTCATCTTTCACATGAAACTCTATGATCTGGGGAATAAGTAGAGGCCTCAGTCAACTCAATGGCAGGTCAAGTGCAATAATTCCAGGATGAGGGCAGAGAAAATGTCTCAAGTGGATGCTGAAGAACAGCTTCGAAGTGGGGAGCATTTTAAAATTCTGAGAAATGAAAGCAATGGAAGTGCTTGAATTCTCTGAAGAAAAAAAATGCTTTCTGCAAAAACAAATACCTAAATATTCAGGCAGATAGACAGATTTCAGATTTCCATTTAACTGACATTCTTTTCATAATCCAGTCTATTTCTCCTTTTGCAGTGACCTCTGCCCTATTCCTTCATCATTTTGTGCTCTCTCAGAGAAGAGAGTAAGTAGAATATGGAGGACAGATGTCAATACTTTGGCATCTGAGGTGCAAAATAGACTCTCGAGACTGATAGAGACAGATTCTTGCAGGCTTTTGACCCCTGGAGGGGCCAGAATATGGTCTGGAAGACATCTCCAGTTTTTGCTATAGCTAGTAGTTTTGAACTATAATAAGAGCCTACACCTGCAAATCGGGTAAGGGTTATCCAAGCTGCAGGAGGAGAACAGGAGGGGATGTAACTTGGTTTATAAACTTGTGTTGAGAAGGCGTCACTCCCTGAGGATAACCTGGAAATGAGCTGCAAGTGAGTAGAAACTCCAGTTAAATCTGGAGCAGGGAAGTGCTGAAGAGACTTGCATCTTGTGTTTCAGAGAGTGACTGCAAAGTTGGTAGTCGTTGTACAGAAGTCCCGTGTTCAGTGTGATGATAGCACCGGCCACAGAGGTTACTAGGCAGATGGGCTTCCGGGAAGCGTCCTCTGGTTTTAGGGAAGTAACTAATTGGTTTTGTCTTACAAACGGGGTGTGCATTTAGCTAGAAGAGAGCTGGAGAATTGCAAGTCATTGTTGCTGGAAAGCAGAGGATGGAGAAGCCGTGCCTACTGAAAGTCTATGAAACCATATGGATTATCTCATTAAAGGCCAACATGAATACATGCAAACACAGTGCCGGGTGAGCAGGGGATGTTGCCCACGTTCTCCTCACTGTGGTCTCCTCACTGCGGTGCTGCTTGAGCAGAACCAAAACATGGATATGAGATTAGAGATAAAGGAGAGAAAACCCAATTTATTGAAAAATTCTAATTTTACTGAGAAAATACTGCCTAGCCTCTAAGTAGTCTGATAAGAAAGGGCTTACATTGAATTGAAGAAGATTAAGTTCTTCCTTGTACACAAAATTATTATTATCTTGAGGGAAAACTGTTTAAAAATATATAGCAGAGAGTTTATGCTCTGAATATTTGTACTTACCATTTACATATTAAGAGAATATCCAAAAGTTGCTTGCCTTTACGTAGCGGGACTGTGATCATTTTCTTGTTTGTGTGTATCATATTACACATGATAAATTTTTACAATGGATATGTGTTATTTTAACCAATATAAACAACGATAGGTTCAGAAGTATTGGGTTAGCCTTAAAGAAAAATTGTGCACTTTGTACAAAGAGAATTTTGGTTGCGTCTTCTGTATACTTACAACACGACCCTCAGTTGTGATTGTATTTTAGAAAATGGACTGCATCTCTTTTGCTTCAAATGCACATGGACACGAAGGTGTCTTTCTCAGGCAGGCAGGAAAGTAGGGCTACCCAGAGTAGACACACTGTCTTAGCGTGGGGAAGCGAAGATGGTATAACTAAGGGGGGTGTTTGCGGTTGCTCTTACCAGATAGAGGGAGGGAAGGGGGGGGGAGAGACTGCAGTCCTTGTAGGTAAATTACACAACCCCCCCCAAGCACCACGGCAGTCACAACAGACATTGTGAAATAACAAATAAACCACCCTAAGGAATCATCTCATTGCTTGTCTTCTTAGTGTCAAAAACCATGAACAAAACTCAAGTCACATCTCAACATTTTGCAAAAGATTTATATATTTAATAGTCTCATTAAATAATGAAAAGAACCTTGAAACTGACCAAGAGTTTATTTTTATGACCTAATGAACAATTGTTTTCCCAATAAGTATAAAATGCCTTTGTCAATATTAATGTTCTAGGTTATTGATGATGATGTGAAAAATTTATTGTAATGAATAAAAATATTTTGAGGACATAGGAAATCTTTTGACATAGGTGCTGAAGTGAAATTGCTGATACAGAACTCTCGGCAGCACATTTAAAATGTCATTTACTGAAATTTAATCTCGCTATTTGTAAGTTGATTAATACATTTATTAGAATAATATAGTATATACAAATAATGACTTCTAATACGTGCTTTTTGGTAATTTATTAAAAACAATCATGTGTTCATGTGTGGGAGGACTAGATAATTCACTGGCATATATTTACTAATATCCTTGGAGGTGGAAGGGTTTATCCCTTTGAATAAGAGACCCAAGAAATATATAAATCAGTTATCATGAAACTAAATGAAAAGAAGTGGAATTGAGATGTTTTACTTTCCTCTACTCAGGTGCATATTTTAGGTATAATTATTACCCAAAGGGCTACATTACATGGTTGATTTAGGTTGGCTAAGCAAAAAAGAATTTTATACCTCCAAGTTCAATAGGAATAGGCAATGACAATTTATGTCTTTACCTCCAAAGAAACAAGGAAGAAGATTAGAAATAATGATAGTTTAAAATCTTTCAGTATTACTAATAAAATTGTCAAAATTGAAAGCTAAGACTACATATAAGGGAACTTGCCTAAAGTTCAGAAATAAAATACATCAAATCAGAGTTAGTAATTTATTTCTCCCTTAACAAATTCATTGTTTCTATTTTATTAATTAAACTTGGTTTATGCGATTTTGTCTTCTCTGTTATTCCTGGACTCCGTAGCTTACACAACCTGATCACAGGTTGAAACTCATTGAGAGGTGTATTTACACAGATATAAACATGAATGACACCCCGTTAGATAACTCTGCAGACTCAACCTTTGGCTATGCATATTTTTTTTAATTTAATTTTATTTTAGTGGTACATTTCAGATGTACATAGTGATAACATTCATCATAGGGGATTTGTACCTGTACATGATATATCTTGTTGCTTCTGTTTTTCCCATTCTCATCCCCCCACCCCCTCCTCCCTCCCTATTTACAAAAACTTTGTTTCCATTTTTTCTTTCCATTTCTTATTTCTCATGTCCCTCTGTTCCTTTCCCCCTCCCTTGTTCCCTTTCCCATTTGGACATTTTCTTCCCTTTCCTAATATAATACATTTTAGTCTTTATTTACACTTTCAGTTTCTCACAACAGAGAAACTATGTGGTATTTAAACATGCGTGTCCAATTTATTTCACTTAAGAGTATGGTCTCAAGATGCATCCATTTACCTAGGAATATCTCAAGCTTATCATTCTTCATGGCAGGTAGTACTCCATTGTATACAAAAACCACATTTTCTTTATCCATTCTGCTGTCGATGGGCATTTGGGTTGTTTCCAAGATTCAGCTATTACAAACTGTGCCACTGTAAACATGGGTGTGCATATATCTCTGTGGTATGATACTTTTAATTCTTTTGGGAAGATACCAAGAAGAGGAATAGCTGGGTCAAATGGAATCTCTAGTCCTAGTTCCCTGAGGAACCTCCACACTGATTTCCATAGTGGTTGCTAGTCTACATTCCCACCAACAGTGGAGAAGGGTTCCTTTTTCTCCACAGCCCCTCCAGCATTTGTTATTGGCTGATTTGTTGATAATAGCCATTCTTTCAGGAGTGAGGTGGAATCTCAAGGTTGTTTTAATTTGCATCTTTCAAATGTCCAGTGATGTTGAATGATTTTTCATATGTCTATCTGCTGTTTCTACTTCTTCATCTGAGAAGTGTCTATTCATTTCCATTGCCCACTTTTGGACTGGGTCTTTAAATTTGGGGGAGGACGGTCTGTGTTTTTGAGTTCTTTATATAGTCAAGATGTTAGTCCTTTGTCAGAGGAATAGCTGGCAAAAATTTTTTTCCCACTCTGTGGGTTGTCCCTTCACTCTGTTGGTAGTTTCTTTTGCTGTGCAAAAGCTTTTTAATAAGATCCGATACCAGTTGTTGATTCTTTGTGATATTTCCTGGGCAACTGGGGATTTGTTCATAGAGTCCTTGCCTACATCTGTGTCTTGAAGAGTTCTACTTATTCTATCTTTCAACAGATTTAGTCTTTCTGTTTTAATATTTAGATCTTTGATCCACTTTGATTTAACTTAGATTTGCCTTTTAATTTTGCTTACAGTTTGTTTGAAAGTATAGAAATTAAAATTTTATGTTATTTATTGTGTCAGTTCTTTATATGGTTTCGATCTTTGATTTTATGCCTTGAAATTGTTCCTGGAGCCCAAAAGTTGATAAAAATTCATCTATGTTCTCTTCTCGTTTTGTGTAGTGTATGTGTGTGTGTCTGTGTGTTTGCACATTTAACTTTTTAGGCTGCCTAGAATTTATTTTTGTGTGTGGCATAAGGAAGGAAGCACATTTATTTCACTTAGATAAACATTTACAAAATATATCTGAAGGACAGATTACATAGTTCTTCCAATACTTTGAAATGTCATTTTTGTCACATATCAAATTTTTCTTCTAGAAGACTTTGGTCGGGGATTTTGTGTTCTCATCTAAGAAGTGATCGTCAAGCCTATTACGTTTATAATCATCTTTTCTACATCTTAGTGTAGTATAGTTGTAATATCCTTTTTAATTTTGTTCAAAATAAAGCTCTGAATTCAGTCTCCAGGGTGGCAATAAATAATTAAAAAATTAAAAATTCACTTCTAAATTCTTGCAGTAAACGCAATTTAAAAATTAATTTATACTAAATTCTCCAGCATTTCCTTCTCCAGTTTAGAGACCTGGTTTCTGCTAATCCCTCCCTCCTGGAGCTTCTGGTGCTTCCAAGAGGCTATAGGAGATCGTGGACGTGGACCGCGTGGGCGTGGTCAAGCATGGGCATGGTCAACAGCGTGGGCACTGATTGTAGAGAGTTTACGGACAGTTGAAGAACTGTTAAAATTGATCTGATTTTTTTTTTAAACCATCATTTACCAAAAGTTGAAACAATATTAACGATAAGGTATTCCTCTGGGAAAGATGCTTTTGCCATGGTTATTGCTGAATTTTAGTAATTTATGTGTGGCTTGAGAATTGTGCATATACTTGACATTGAATAGGCATTGTATTCTCTATGGAATATGTTTCAGAAAACCCCAAATCACACGGTTAGTTTCTAACACAGGAGGTGAGCTATATGCATTTGTTTCAAGAATAAGTTCCTAAAGGTTTGCAATCATTCAAGTTTACTTGGGGAGTAGTTTTCCAGTGCTGGAAGAACTACGCATTCCTGTATTCAAATAATAGATATGAACTGAACAAGAAAGCATAGAAATCATAAACTGGAAGAAATAGAGTGTGACGAATCTTCTGTGGAAGCTATTTTGTGGAAAGTTTTTGACCACAGGGAGATTTGAGAGCTACTAGAATTGAGCCTGAAGAAAGATGTGGGTGGTAGTGCAAGTTGTGGAATTTGTTGTAAAATGAAATTTTCATCAATACCTGCAATACTGATGTGTACATTTAAGATTTTCGTCATTTGGCTGGGGATTTAGCTCAGTGGTTACAGTGCTTGCCTTGCAAGCACAAGGTCCCGAGTTCGATCCCCGGCACCAAAAACAAAAACAAACAAACAAAAAAAAAGATTTTTGTCATTTGTCTATCTGTTGCTTTATTTGAAAGCACTTCTTTTCCCCAGTATTGGGGGTTGAAGCCAGGCCTTTTGGATTGAGTTTCCAATGATAGTCCTGCCTCAGGCTCCCAGAGTGCTGGAGTTACTGGCCTATGCCACTGTGAATGACTTGAGAAGTCTTTTCAAATTTAAAATTAATACATTTTTTGACCAACTATGAGGAACTACAGATTGACAAGACTGCATTGTCAGTAAAGATGAATAGGAGGACAAAAACAGCCTTGAAGATGTTACTTATTGATTTGTAGAAGGCCTGGGAACAAAAACTTCTATATTTTTATTCACTATTGCAACTGCTAAATATGTAGAGCTATGTTTTACTTCCATTTATTGGTATTACTTCATTACTTAGTTTCTCTTTTGATGTTATAATATGAATTTGTTAACATTAATTATTTTTATTGTCTAATTATATTACAAAGTTTAATAAATGAGAATTTTCCATATCTGTGATTTTTTGTGAACATTACTATAATTTGCTTCATTTCATGATTATTATTGAAAAAAGTATTTTTTGTGGTTTAGAGCTAGAACTCTGGGCTTCACATGCTAGGCAAGCATTCTGCCACTGAGCTTCATCAGCCTCTGAAAATGCTTTTATTTTATAGAAAAGAGGGCATTAAAAAGTGCTCTTCTCCCAGTTTTAAGTATATTAGGTGTACCTCCGCTTCTCAGTAGTAGCCTCCCTGGAGGAAGCCGGCCTACTTGCTTGCGTCTGGTCATGATCTCGGAGAGGGCCTTGGCTACCTCTACTATTTGTACCTGTCCAGTGACTTGCCTTCTCCCTACTCAGATAAAGGATGGAGGGACATTTCTGTACTGTCTTCTCTATACCTTTCCAGGCGTTTTAGATGGATAGTGACACGTCCTTTAAACCACACCTACACATGTCAAAGCTTCTAGTTTGCAGTACTAAATTATGTTTGTATCACCTTCCTTCAGACTTGACATTTTGTAAGTTGTTCCCATGGCATTGCCTTTCCAAAGCTTTATCTGGAAGCCACACACTGACCATTAGCAACAGGAAAAGAGGGGGGTGGAGAGAGACTATTTCTAATGCCAAATGAGACCAGCAAGACTGTGTTTTTTGCCAAGAGGAGTGGGCCAAGAGTGCCCCCTGTGAGAGGCAAGAAGAAAGCATACTCTGGAATCATGCTTAAGCTTCCCATGTTATTTCTGGTAATAAGAATTCTGATTTTGAAATTAGTGCCTGGAATGCATTTTCTTTGATGAAATATGCACAGAACTTTAGAGCTAGAGCTCACAGTCTAAGCCCTTCATTTTATAGATTAAAAAAAAATTAATCTCAGAGGACCCAAGTCACTTGAGTTAAATCCTCAAGGTAGTTACTAGAAGAATTGGAACCAGACCTCAGAAGTCCTTATTCCTAATTAAGCTTGTTTTCTAACTGAGATATTGGTGAGTTGCTTTTGACAACACTCTTAACCTCTCCCCCCAATTCCTGCCTCCTGGCTGTTGTGAGCATCAAGGAATGATTATAGAGTACAATTGTATAGTAAGAATGTGTCTAAACCGCTAAATGCCCTAAAAAAAAAAACAAAAACAAAAGAAAAACAAAACAAAAAACAAAAAACAAAAAACCCTGGCAGCCCGTTATTCTAATAAATGCTCCAGATGATAGTGGTTTTAAAAGGATGTAAATTGTGCCTTTCGTGCAGTTCCGTACAGAACAGAGACTTTTCACTTTTAGAGTGATATTGACATACTTCTGCCCCAATGAACTAATGTTCTTATCTCAGATGACTTCTTTGGCAGTAATAAAAATTAACATGTCAATGCAAAAAGAGACACAAGAAGAACATGACACGGGGAATGGACAGAATGTCTTAAGCATTAGCGAGCCAAACAGTACCTCATTTTTATGTTAAGAGAAAGCAGTCAACATTTAAATTAGAATCTTATGTACACAGGTAAAAGTCCATGATCAGAGCCTCTCCCTTTCTCCTCCATGTCCACTTGAAAACTTGCCAGTCTCTTCATGAGTTCCTGCTGTATTCATTCTTTCCTCCCCTTAAACAAGAATGTATTGAAATACATTCCATACCTGGTTACAATAATGAATATTGTGTAAGTGCAATCTAGAGAGAGAAACAGACAATTATAAATTATGAAAACACTAACGCAGCAGAACTGGGTACTAGACAAGCAAGGAAATAAAAGGAAGTGAATCTTGAAACATTCAAAACTTCTATTAATAAGTAATTTTGTTAAAAGTATTTATTGAGGGATTTGAGTAAAACCGAAAATGTAAAAATCATCTTTGATGGACTCTCATGTGTTAGACATGTAACAAATTTTGTGCGTTCTTTTTCTTGTCCAAAAAGAAACAAAATAAAAGTCATCTTTGGAGTCTCATTACTCAAAATGTTCATTGATCTAGATTGAGGATATGTGAAGATAGCTACTATTTGAAATCATTTGAAATTTCTCCCCTGATTAATTCTTCATTCTGTGAATGTGATTCTGGGTTCTTTGGCTTGGGAAATAAACATGGAGCTGTATTATAAATAGTCTAGGTTGTGAGGGCTGATATTTAATAATACCCAATTATTAAAGTATCATCTATTAAAATGGATGAATTTGGGATGGGATATTCAGCTGTATCAACAATGTGACCAATTTGCATTATTAAAAATCAACAGTTCCACGATACAGAAAAGATTTTCCATAGACAGAGATTTAGAAATAAGGAAACTATGAATGTATGGGAGACAGGTAGATCAAATAAAGTAGAAAACATTTTTATAAGGAGTCATTTTATTTAAACAAACAGTTATTGACAGGTACACTAAATGGGTTGGTGTTCCTAGAGATACAGCTTGAAAAGAAATAAGAAAATGTAAATAGGGCTATTATACTCGATTATAAGAAAGGACCAGAGGGAAATTTTTGTGCAATGCTAATGCTAATAATAATAATAATAACAACTAATAAAAAAAGAGCATCAATTTATGAGGAAGAGATAATTGCTTTCTATGGGAGAATTCCAATAATAAACTCTAAGGACACACAACCTTAATGTAGATAAATGAGAATACTAAAAATAAATAATTAAAATTTGACAAGGACACATTAGAAAGTGACAAGAAAGGTAAGAGAAAGAGGGATGAATAAAGTTAGGAAAGATAAATAAAAGCACTCAAAAGTTATTGTATATTCCACTGTGTACAATATTTATGAACAAGGTCAGTAGCAAAGACACCATGAGCATTCAGAGATACCAGAGAATATTTTATTTCCTGTGAACAAGCAATTATTCAAAACTGCAGTGAATACATTTATCATTATTTAAACATACAAGTGATGTAATCACAGACTACCAGAAAGAACTTTTTCCCTAAAAGGAAATGCATATACTGAAACAAATTGAATAATATTAATATCCAAGAATTTAGACTAAGATTCAAATCTCAAATTAGTCATAAACCAAAGCAATGTAACAGAAGATAAGTGAGAGTTCATTCACTGTTGAACCTTAAATTCTATTTTTTTTTTGAGATCTGTATGTGGAAAAAATAAAAGAAAATTTGGAGCCTCATAAGGAACCTACTTCTTACAGTTCTTGAGAAACTTTGTCATCCTTTGTGGGGTCCTTGGTAGTGGATGGTGTCAGAGGTAAAGTCAGAAGTGTGTTTTGCACACTCCTGAGAGTGTGATTATCTCTGATTTTCATCCACCCATGTACAACATACAAACACACCCAAGCCATAGACTTCATTTTTCCCTTCCTGAAGCACAAAGTCTTATCAATTTAATAGCTATAAAATAAATACTCTGTAACAAATTTTATAACACACATAGTATATTTAAAAGTATAGAGGATTCATAAAAAACAATGATTATAAGTGACAACACGGGCCAGTCACTGTCTAAGGCCATGTGTCTGTATTAACTTTTGGAACCTTTACAGCAGCCTGTGAACCAGGCGTGAAACAAACAGGGAAAGAAACTGACCAGTGCCAGCCACACCACTGACGACAGGTGCGACTGGGATTCGAACCCGGGCTGTCTGACTTCAGATTGTACCACCTCAGTACCCCTTTGGTGTGGGTGAAAATGCAACAAGCACCAAAGAAAATGTTTTAATAATATTTAGCCATTAGTTTCAAATACAGGACAATGTAGACTCTCTTTTGAAAATAGCCTAATTTTCTGTGCTCAGTGTCTGCATTTTTTTTTTTTGTCTTTTACACCTTTTCTTTGTCTCTTTCAAAATCTGAAAATTTCTAATTCATTTTGGAAATTTGCCACGAAGAGTTTGTGAAAAATATCTAATTGGTGGGCAACTGATCTGTGTCAATGAGAATCACGTGGCTCAGAAACTAGCGAAGTGATTTGTATCGACAAAGTTTATTCTTTCACAGAAACAGACAACAGTTCAGACAAGACGATGTCTTGAGATGACACACAATCATTAGAAACCCAAGATCTTTCTGTCTTTTTGCTCTTCCTGACTGTCTGCCAGCTGCAGGATGACGACCTGGTGTCTGATCACCGCAGCAGTCCCAGGGGCCTCGCCTGAGAAGAAGTAGTAGTGGAAAAGTGAGCGGCAGGGAAAGGAATAAGACCCACACTGTCCAACGGTTAGTAACCTGGGCACATCTAACTGCAAAGAGAGCTGGGAAACCTAGTGTTTGACCTGGATGCATCTCTACCTGAATAGAACTGTGATTCTGTTATTAAGGTAGACAGTGAGAATGAATTTGATGGGAGGAACTAATGGCATTTACCCAGGTAACAGCAAGAAACCTGTGGGCATCTGGCACGCTGTGATCAGGAGGGGTGGGAATCCAAGCCCAGTCTAGACATCCGCTCCAAACCGGCAAGAGTGAGCAGGGTAACTGTGTGCTAGAGACCTGGACTAAGCTTTTAGGTGAGCAGTTACAGTGGATTAACTTTTTAAACTGTTGGGTGTCAACTTCTATTTTAAGGGGATTCTTATAGGTTGGATTACAAAGGAATCATTCTCAGAATTCTCAATCTTTAAAATTCTTTTAGGAATGAATAAAAGCCCTGATTATTTATTCTAGGTCTGCATTCCCTAAAATCCACCAGACATGGACTCAGTCCTACCTTTTTGCTCCCCAGAACACATTGGCTTAGGGGTAAGGAGAGAACTTCTCTTTTTTTCTTCTGTTTTCTTTGTCTTAAAACCTTATCTCTGAGTAACAGTGTACAGCAACAATACATTCAAAAAAATCTGTAGACGATTATACTGCATTCTTTTTATTTCACTTCAAATGATAGAAATGGAACTACCAGCAGATAAAGACATTTTCATAAACACTTTACTTGATGTTCCAATGGATGCTGATGAGAGAACATATGTACACACAGCCATATTCACAAACATTTATAACCTCCAGCAACTATAAAGTCTCATCTGTTGTATAAAGCGAGGCTCTGTTCCCAGTGCCATTTGCCAGCGGACGCTGATCACTTGACGGTTATATTTAAAGACAGGAGGCTCCTGACTCCCAGTCCCATGCACTAAACACCTGTTCCCTGTCAGATAGTGCAGACGACATTCTTCTAAGAGATCTCGTTATTCTGTTGGGATAGTTCTTCACCCCATGAACATCATACAGAGAAGTCTGTGTGAGATTTCAACTGGCTCTACACTCAAAGCTGCGCTCTACAAGGCTCTTGACATGTGAACAGTCACAAGAAAGCCCAGATTTGCCACCAGACAAAATGTCTTTAACCTGCTTCTCCCCAGTCATTCTGCCCCGAGAAACAAGAATCCTCCGATTCTATTACTGGTGTGTAATTGTAACATTGCACCTGGTTTTCAGATATTTTCTAAAAACTAGAAATATCTGTTTATAAAGGTTATTCATGTTTATATCATCAATTATAAATGTATAAAGATATAAAGAATGTCAAGCTGCAAAGTTAACATTCCACAATTTTACAGATTGTTAAAAAACATGAGTCACTTCTAAAGTCATGTGCTCACTAACTTTGGGGACGGACTGTTTGCATGAGTGCTGATAAAAATGAAACCCCAAGCTGACCTCATTGCATGGCGCCCCACGAATGTTGACAATGGAAGGACTGCCTTGTCTGTAGTATACTGTCACTTCTGGACTGGGAAATTGGAGAAGAAACTTAATTTTCTTCTTTGCCTAGATCAGAAAAACTTACAAAGCTAAATGTGCGGAGGTCTCTTATTGGCCTCAGCAGATGAAGTGAGTTGATAGTGTTAATTCAGATTTAAGAAATTATCTGAATCTTGGTTTGTGTAGATGTACAATCTACATGCAATATTAGTAAAACAGAATAGCTTTTCTATGTGTGTACATAGGCTCCCTCCCATCCTCTTCCACATCCATTAGTTACCGAACTTTGTAAACTGGCATTGTAACATTACAACAATGTTTTGTTGCACCAACTTTATAAACTTCACAGTGCAATACTTTGTCACTTTTCAGAGGCAAACCAAAGGTATATTTCTCAAGGTTTTCACTGCCTTCTTTTTTTTTTCACTTTTAAAATTTTACTTAAATAGTATATGTAACCAGAATAATAATGGCAATAGTTTATTTTCTTTTTAATTTTTTTATTATTTTTACCAAGAACATGTATTGGTACATCGTATACATAATGTTCATAATCAACATGGTTATTTTGTACCTTTGTAATAGATAAAAATAAACCAGATTGCAAATCCTTTTTAAAATCTTAAACCATGTACCAACTTTTTGGTTGAAATTGTGTAGGATAAGTTAATGTGCATTTTCTTAACCAATATGAGTATATTTCTGTAAGCATAGTTATGTTGAAATAAAATTTTAAAAAGCAAAAACAAAACAAAACAAACAAACAAAAAACGTGAGACTCTCAGGGCAGAGATAAACTCTAGCTTACTAGAGCAGTCAAGTGTTAGCGTATTTTGAACCAATTCCTGAGCTCCAGTTCCCACAGGATAACACACAGAGTGCCCAAGGGCACCTGTACAAAAGGGAGATTGTATTACAGAAGAGAAACATTGAGCACAGGGATCCTGAGTTTTTGTTTTTGTTTTTTTAATGCTCAGCAGTTTGACTGAACTTTATGTTGAAAGAGGACATGATGTTTATTAAACTGGATGGTAAACCTCCCTATACTCTAGAAGGAGATTTATCTCTGTTTTCCAAGGCTGTTCACAAAACCAAAATTCTTGAACAGATAGTTGGAAGAAAGAGCAGTCAATGCCTCTATTTGCAAAATAAGCAGAAATTCAAAAGACCCATGGAAAATTGGCCCCCAACACACATAAACAAACTCCGTAGAGGAAAGGAAAAACATTGGCATCTTGGCGTGTATGTTCAGACAAACACGTATTTATTCAGTTAAACGCTTCAGTAATATTATGCATAACCTAAAGTATATATATGGTGTTTTTCACGCTGTAATTCTGTAGGATATAGTGTTCCAAAACACAGATTAATTAATTAAAGTTTTTTCTGTTGTTGGGCATTCAAAATGTTTTAAAGTTGCTACTATTATAAATAATAATGAAATTTTTGAGATACAAATTTTTATGCATAAGCATGATTTCCTTGGGGTAAATTCTAAAAATGGTGATCCTAGGCAAAAGTGGATGGTTATTTGTGAAGCTTTTGAGAACGTCACAAAATTATTCTAAGTAAAGATTGTATCAATTTACACTCTTACTAACAATTTGAGAAGGAATTTTCTATTTTACGGACATTTTAATTTGAAAATAAATCTATTAAAATTTTAAATTCGTATTTATGATTTCAGTCATTGCATAAACAAATGCTTCACACACAAACACAATTGAATGCTAGTTTCCTTCCTTTCGTAAGTGTTGTGTGCATCCTTGTCAATAAGGGTTCAAAATAATGAGTATTCTGGATCCAATGAGCACTGAATCAGGCAAGACCTATGGATGCTTCTCCAAATCACCTTCTGGTTTATTTAGCAAATAAAAGCAAGTCTCAATCAGATCCTAGGCACAAAAAAATAAAAAAAGAGTAGATTTCTGTCTCTCTAGGTGTTTGCATTGTAAGGTTTACTACACACAAAAATGTTCCAAATAAACCTTGGTGTATGTAACATCACAAACTTTAATCTGAAAATGTACGCTTTTGTATGGAATTAACTCAGACTAAGCACATTTATAAATATAAATCCACTTTAAAAAATATAGTCAAGATTTGAGATTAACACAGTGTTCTAGTGAATATTAGAGTGCTCCATTTAAATTAGTATCTATATAATAGTGTTCAGTTCTCAAATGATAGTAAACATTCACTTACCTATCAATTAACTTATTCACCCCTTTAACACGTATTTTTGAAATTTTCTTCCTCCCTACTACTTCCCTTCTTTTGTTCCTTCCTTGACTCTAGCTGTTCTTCCATAAGGGAAATAATTGGAACTTTTTTCAGAGGGCTTAAAATACAACAAGTCTCCCTTACCCTTTGAAGTTTAGAACCAACAGACAGAGATAAGCAGGAGTCAGGCAAATGAACATCGAACTATCCACTTGATGACTTACAGAGATCTCTGAAAAATATGGCTTGAAATATTCTCACACTTGACTCAAAATTGAGCAGTCGTAGCCTGAGCTAGAAAGTCACAGGCATTCTCAGCAGGCTTCTGCCTTAGACGACTGAAGACTTAAAGAACAGGTCTTCCTCAGGTCAAGCTGATGGGGGAACAGGTCTGGGCTTCTAAACTCACTGATCAGAGAGCTGTGAGCGAGCGGCCGGAGTGACCCCTTCTGAATCTTCTTCCGTATGGAAACAGGAGAGGACGGAGTGCGGGATTCTGTCCTGATGTTCATGAGATGTGAGGGAGGGGAAGGACTCAGAGATCTCTTATGCAATTTTCTCCGTTGACAGACTAGAAAAAGAGGGGGAACACATCACTTTAATTCTACTAATGAGATAGGGTTAACACCGAATGTCTGTTTTCATGGATGTCAGTATAGTGATATTTCATAAAGTATTTGGAAATCTGGCAAATATAAATCCACTTTAAAAAATATAGTCAAGATTTGAGATTAACAAAAATTCTGTTCTTTTTATTTCCCACCACCCTGGTGTTTTTTTAAATTTAATAATGGCAACTTTTCTTTTTTTTAATTTAATTTTATTTTAATGGTACATTTTCACTCATCATAGGGGACTTGTACCTGTACATGATATATCTTGTTGCTTCTTTTTTTCCCATTGCCCTCCCCTCACCCCCTCCTCCCTCCCTAGTCACAAAAGCTTTGTTTCCAGTTTTTCCTTCCATTTCTTATTTCTCTTGTCCTCTGTTCCTTTCCCCCTCCCTTGTCCCCTTTCCCATTTGGACACTTTCTTCCCTTTCCCAATATAATATATTTTAATCTTTATTTGCACTTTCAGTTTCTCACACGAGAAACTATGCGGTATTTAAACGTGTGTGTCCAGTTATTTCACTTACCTAGGAATATCTCAAGCTTATCACTCTTTATGAAAGAGTAGTACTCCATTATATACGAAAACCACATTTTCTTTATCCATTCTGCTGCCGATGGGCATTTGGGCTGTTTCCAAGATTTAGCTATTACAAACTGTGCTGCTATAAACATGGGTGTGCATATATTGCTGCGGTATGATGCTTTTAATTCTTTTGGGAAGAGACCAAGAAGGGGAACAGCTGGGTCAAATGGAATCTCCAGTCCTAGTTCCCTGAGGAATCTCCACACTGATTCCCTTAGTGGTTGCACCAGTCTGTATTCCCACCGACAGTGGAGAAGGGTTCCTTTTTCTCCACAGTCCCTCCAGCATTTGTTATTGGCTGATTTGTTGATAATAGCCATTCTTTGTGGAGTGAAGTGGAATCTCAGGGTTGTTTTAATTTGCATCTTTTGAATGACCAGTGATGTTGAACATTTTTTCATATGTCTATCTGCTGTTTCTACTTCTTCATCTGAGAAGTGTCTATTCATTTCTGCTGCCCACTTTTGGATTGGGTCTTTAAATATGGGGGAGGGCAGTCTGTGTTTTTGAGTTCTTTATATAGTCAAGATCTTAGTCCTTTGTCAGAGGAATAGCTGGCAAAATTTCTTTTTCCCCACTCTGTGGGTTGTCTCTTCACTCTGTTGGTAGTTTCTTTTGCTGTGCAAAAGCTTTTTAATAAGATCCGATACCAGTTGTTGATTCTTTGTGATATTTCCTGGGCAACTGGGGATTTGTTCATAAAGTCCTTGCCTACACCTATGTCTTCAAGAGTTCTACCTATTCTATCTTCCTATATTTAGAGTTTCTGTTTTAATATTTAGATCTTTGATCCAATTTGATTTTATCTTAGTGCATGAGGAAAGACACAGGTCTAGTTTTAACCTTTGGCATGTGGACAGCCAGTTTTTCCAGCACCATTTACTAAAGAGACTATCTTTCTTCCAGTGAGGTTGTTTGGCCCCTTTGTCAAAGATAAGGTAACTGAGAATGTTTGGACCTGTTTCTTCATCTTCTAATCTGTTCCATTGGTCCTGGGGTCTGTTTTTGTGCCAGTACCGTGCTGTTTTTTATTACAGTAGCTTTGTAGTATAGTTTTAGGTCAGGGATTTTGATGGCCCCTGCTTTGCCTTTGTTGCCCAGAATTGCTTTTGCTAGTCTAGGTTTCTCTTGGTTCCAAATGAATTTTAAGGTTGTCTTCTCTAATTCTGTGAGGTATGCTATGGCTAATTTAACTGGGATTGCATTAAATGTGTATAGCAGTTTTGGGAGTATGGCCGTTTTCACTATATTGGTTCTTTCTACCCAGGAGCAAGGGATATCTTTCTATTTTCTGATATCTTCTTCAATCTCCTTTTTCAAAGTACTGTACTTTTTGTTGTATAGATCTTTTACTTCCTTTGTTAGATTGATTCCTAGGTACTTCATATTTTTGGATGCTATTGTGAAAGGTGTTGTTTCCCTAATTTCTCTCTCAGTGAGTCTGTTGTTTGTGTACAGGAATACTATTGATTTCTGAGAGTTGACTTTGAATCCAGCTATGGTACTGAATTTGGTTATTAAATCAAGAAGTCTTTTGGTGGAGTGTTTGGGGTCCTCCATATAGAGTATTATGTCATCTGCAAATAATGATAATTTAACTTCTTCTTTTCCTATCCTTATTCCTTTTATTCTTTCTCTTGTCTAATTGCTCTGGCTAATGTTTTCAGAACTATATTGAATAAGAGTGGTGAGAGTGGAGATCCTTGTCTTGTTCCGGATTTTAGAGTGAAAGCTTTTAGTTTTTGACCTTTTAGTATGATGTTGGCTGTTGGTTTGTTATAGATGGCTTTTATCAGATTGAGATAAAGACCATCCATTCCAATTTTCTGCAGGGTTTTTATCATGAATGAGTGTTGGACCTTGTCAAATGCCTTTTCTGCATCTATTGAGATGATCATATGGTTTTTGTCCTTGGCTCTCTTAATATGATGTATCACATTTATTGATTTGCATATGTTGAACCATCCCTGCATCCCTGGAATAAATCCTACTTGGTCATAGTGTATAATCTTCTTGATAATTTGTTGCATTCTGTTTGCCAGTATCTTATTGAGGATTTTTGCATCTATGTTCATTAATGAGATTGGCCTGTAGTTCTCTTTTTTTGTTAGATCCTTCTCTGGCTTTGGTATCAGGGTGATGCTTGCTTCCAGGAATGAATTTGGGAGTATTGCTTCTGTTTCAATTTCATTAAAGAGTTTGAGAATTAGTGGCATTAAATTGTCTCTAAATTTCTTGTAGAACTCATCAATGAATTTGTCAGGACCTGGACCTTTCTATGTTGGTAGGTTTTTAATTACTTCTTCAATTTCAGTGGCTGATACTGGGTTATTTAGAGTTTTTATATCTTCTTGATCCAGTTTTGGTAATTCATATGTATCTAGGAATAATGGCTACTTTTCACAGTAATGATTTATATGTCACAGTAATGATTAAGTATTCATGTTTAAAGGGTGAATAATCTTTTTAAATCCTTATCCAGTTTTTTAGAGAAGGTAAAAGTTATTTTTTCAAAGAACTTATATTTGCATTTTTCCAGAATGCAAGGCTTTAGGATTAATATAGTTGAAACTTGGTCTGAGAAGGGAGAATGAAGCCTTAAAGTTAAGAGCTGCTCACAGCTATACTAATTTGGGTGGGGTGATTCTCTAGTCTTTATGCTTCCGAGGAAGTTGGAATAGGGAGAAGCGTGCAGGAAACATCCCAGGATAACAGTTCTGAAGAATTCACAGTACAGTGGCGAAATTGGCTAAACCACCCTATAATTTTTATCTAATGATTTTGCACTACAGTGGGGGAGAATGACAGTTTCTCAAAAGTTCTTTGTTTACAGAGGAAGAGGGTGTGGTGCAGTAAAAAGAGCGACAGAAGGAATGCCTATTGTTTATGGTTGCTTGTCATTTACTTCATAGGTTTCTTACACACTTACACACATGTGCATTTGAGAAATGGCAAAAGGAAAAGAGCAAAGATCATCTTGGGATTATCCAATAAAATAGACACTGGATCAGAAGAGAAAATGACTGGCAATCAAACCCCTGAGTGACTCCCCGGTGTCTTTAATTCTCCTCTAATCAAAGGGCAGCACACGGTTGTGAGAAATGGCCAGAACATTAGAGATTATGTGGAGAGTGACTTCATTCAGAGAAATCTTGGCACGATGCCTAACCTCTTAGCCTGAAGGAGAATTTCTTAAATTTTATTTGTGTTCTTCACCTGAGAGAATTGATGCCTTCAAGAGAGCACAAGACAGAGGCTAAACAGACATGCAATAAAATCATCCTCCTTGGATGGGCCAGGAGCTGCCTGGTAACTCAGTCTGTGCCTGCATCAATCAGCGAACAGCAGGGCGTCCGCACTCAAGGAGAGCTGAGGGTGGTGGGGCTTACAGCTGCGGCTCTCAGGGAGAGGTCCAGAGGCAGACCTTGGAAAGGAAGCCACTGTGGATGACAACCTCTCTTTCTTGTTCCAAGTGGTTTGCGACTTTTACAACAAGCCTGTATGGTTTTCTTAAATAGACAGCAAACAATAAGCTAATAGACCCGGGACAGATTTTCAGTGAATAAGGGGAATCCATGTTTTCTTGTGTTTTATAAAAATCACATTGTATTTTTCTTTTTTTTTTTCTCTTCTTTTCTTTTTAAAACATAGATTCAGGTTGATCACCAGCGAGTCCATGCTTCTGGTTAAATGGATAAGCAAATACTACATTTTGTGTCTCTGTTTTCATTATTACTCATGTGCAAAATTCAGGTTTATAAAATGTATTCCACCCGAGTTTTAAGGAAATCGGGCTATCTGGTGGGCATCAGAATTTATGGAACTCTGTCCCGTACTCTCAACTGGATTATATTTTAGCTCCACAAACAGTCTTATCTCTTAAGAGCTAGGATCTGAAATTAAATTATAAGTTGATACTATCAATAGCGGCAATGTTATCTTGAACCTGAAAGGCCAGAAGCCTGATTGAATCTCATTCATCACAGATGCACTTTGCTGGAGCTGGCTGCGTGTGGGTGTGAGGGTGTCTCTGCATCCTGCCCGGTGGGCCGGTCAGCTGTGCTGGTGGGCACCAGCGCCGGCAAGAGCAGCAGGAGAAGCTCTGCGGCCCCATAAGCCAATTAACTGCTTTGTTTAGTGTGATTGAAAGTCATTCAGATCCTATATGGGGGTCTCCTAACCCACCGATGATCCTGATAATAGAACTATCTTTAGGGATTGAAAAATTAAAGCTATTTTGTCATAGATTTAGTGAGGCACACAATCTAATAAAATGGAATGAATAAAACTAATGTGAGATTCCAGAGAGGCTTTTCATGCCTGCAGTTCCCTTCAGAGGAATTTCTATGTCTTGCTCCATTTGACCCCTAAATACTAGTATTCATGAACTAGACCTAGTATGAATGTGAGCTGAAATCCAAACATCTATGGGACAGCCAGTGGCCTTTGTGAGGAGGTTCATCATGAGAACTAGGCCCAAAAACTACATGGCAAGTTTGACGAGATTCCTCTTCTAGGGGTTTTAAATGTAAAATACAAAGAAAGAGGCACAGACCCATACGTGACACAGAAATGCAACTTTATGCAGAAAGAAGGTAAGAAGGAGAAGAGATAATCCAGCAGAAATTATGAGGTAGCAGATGTTCTGAACAAGCAAGAAGCCTGTGGCAGATTGCAGGGTACAGAACATTTCAGCAGGAGCAGCCAGAGCACAGGAAGTAGCGACAGAGAGTAGATGAATAACGACGCTGAGTAATGAAAAGGAAGCCTGCTGCTGCGAGGCAAAAAATGATCCTTAGGCCTTTATGGCCAGGCTATAAACTGAAAGGTAGTTCTTTTCTCTACTATACCTAGCTTTGTGACCATGGGAAGATTATGAAAATTATTCTAGTTCCTCGGAAACCTGCCTGCCTATACAGCTCTTTCTAGTCTCTCTTACTTAATTGTACACCCTTATAACACAACTAGATTATTTGAAAGAATCTGAGCATGGCTTACATTACTTGAAAAGTCCTAACATCCAAACATTATTTGCATCAAAGTATATTGTTATCAGGGTTGGAGATTTAGCTCAGTGGTACAGTGCTTTCCTAGCAAGCGCAAGGCCATGAGTTTGATCCCCAGCACCCCTCGCCCCCAAGAGTATACTCTTATCTTGGGAATTAGTGTCTTAAGTCCCTGGTTCTCATCTAATTTCTGCCAGTCCACAATTTTCACTTTCCTTTCCCCTTTTGGGATGCTAGTCAAAGTCCAAAGTTAAATTCCAAACATTATTGAATATAGTCCCATTCAAATGTGCCATATATATTAAGAAACTTTCACTATACTTGGACATGAAGAAATCACTCCTCTTGGCTCTAAAATACCGTACAGCCAAGAATAGTTTGATATTTGCTCAGAGGTGGTGGTTGGGAAAAATTTCATGGAGAAACACACAACCTTTGTGTTAAAGTGCTTGAGATGCAGATTACTACCTTGGTTACAGATTGTATCTGTGCATTTCTCCAGTGAAAAGCTATTAGAATCCAAAGCAAGTTATTTTGTCGGTCCCTGGTCGTGAGTTTATAAAAGCCTTCTCCCATTGTGTATATTATTTTAAGGCTAAATTTAATTCTTTAGGGGACAGATGTACATTAGGTATAATTGAACTTGAAATAAACATGGCTTTGTATGCATAAATCTATTTTTGCGTATAATTTTGCATATCATTTGCTTATATAGTTTTATTCTGTGTATGCCAGGTGATTAAAATTGGGTATTAATTCTCAAGTTGGAGTAGAGATGTGAAAGAATGATGTAGTGAAAAACATGTATCACTCATAATCATGAGAGGAAAGGAAGATAAAAAATAACTTTTCAACTTTGAAAATTAAATGAGTTTCTTTTTATAGCACGAATGAAAAATTAATACTATTATTGTGTTAATTTGAAAATAACTGTTCTTTGGTTAATTGCCATTTCAATTAAAAACTGAGGTCTAGAATGAGTCATTGTATTGGTAAAGTTAGCTATGGATACAGCATTGCAGAATCAGTTAAAGTACACAGATCTGGAGAGTTATGGTACTGGCAATGTTAGAGTAGCAGCAACACTGGAGGATGGAGAGGCCTGTTTGATGGTTATTTCAGTTGGTACTGGGAAAAGACCTCATCTATATGGCGACAGTAGCAACAGCCTTAGGAAAATAACTGGAAAAGGACCTACTCCAAAGAGAAGGCAAGTCTACCTGACTGTGTACCTGTGCTTAAAATGTAAAACACTAGCCCTGTTGTGGATAGCAGTAGTGGTTCTACTAGAAATGAAGTCTCAGTAACACATGCTGTAGGGTGTGGTATGGGTGGGAAGGCAGGATGGAAAGAAGCAAACACAGCACAGGAAGAAAATATGGCTAGATTTTCCTCCCTTTCTGCTTTTCTTCTTCCTTCTTTCATTTCCTCTCTTTCTTCCTCTCTATTCTAAGCATTTTTTTGGAGTAAATTTAGAGATACAAAAAAGTTGTAAAAATAATACTTGCAGTTTTCTATCCCTCCACCTTCATGTTAATCAAGGTATAGCTATCCAAGCAAGAAGTAAATATTGATGTTAGCATATATGTGTCTGCAGACTTACTTGAATTTTGCCAGTTTTCCTATGTTGTGGTTTATATCTAGATGTCCCCCCAAAGCCTCATGCACTCATAGGTGGGGCTTTTCTTAGTGATTAGATCATGGGTGTGTGATACTGGATCATGAGTGTGTGATATCAGATTAATCTACTGATTGGTTTAACATATTTCTGGGCGTGGGTGGCATCAACCAATAGGCTTGCAGCCTGGAAGGAATAAAAAGGGAAAGAAGAAGGAAGACTCTGCTGCTTCCCAACTGCCATGACTAAGCCTCTTTTGCCATGCCTCTCTGTTTTGAAACCAGTCAACTATAGTCAAAACCTCTACAAACTGCGAAATAAAGTAAACCTTTTCTCCTTTAATTTGTGGGTGTCAGGTATTTTGTCCCAGCAATGAGATGTTAACTAAGACACCCCGCTGGTATCTTTTTCATGGTTCTGGGACTAATTCAGGTTGCACTTAGGTGGCATATCCTCTTATACACCAATCCAATGACTTATGTGACTCTTCATTCGTGTTTTGTGCACTCGATGATTTTGAAGATGATTACCAAATTATTTCACAGAATTTAAATATACTTGAAATTTAGCATTTTTGATAAGAATATCATGATAGTGATGTTGTGCCTGTTCCAACGTATCATATTGGAAGATCATTGTTTTGATATGTCTTATTGCTAGAGATATTAACTTTGATCACTCGGTGAAGGTGGCATCTGCCAGCTTGTAATTTGCTCTTTCCTCGTAGGAAGACAATTTGTGATTCTATAAATTACCCTATTCATTGTCATAATTTTGCTGCCTAATTTTATCATCCAAAGATGGTTCTTACCTGCAACAATGATTACATATTGTGGTACTTTACGAATGATTTTTTTCCTATTTTCATGATCCTTCTATTTTTATTATCTGGCATAATGCTGCAAGGAAGAATTTTCCATTCTCTGACATTTATTGACTTATATGGATTTCCTTTTATCTCCAATTCCAACACTCCCATGCATAAACTACACATTCTCTTTCGTGTTAACATAGTCTTTGGGAAGACTATATTGCCTTTTTTTAAACTGGAGCTTCCAGAGCTGGTAAGGAGCAAGAATTTACTCTTCTTCCGTTATCCCATTCTGCCAGCTTTTTTTTTTTTTTTTTTTTTTTTTTTTTTTTTTTTTTTTTTTTTTTTTTTTTTTTTTTTTTTTTTTTTTTTTTTTTTTGTCTTGGGTTGTGTCTAAACTGATTGACTGGATCCGTTGCTGTGGGTGTCCAGACTAATTCACTTTACTTGATATGTAATGCATACCACTCACTCTGCTGGTCTTCGTTTTCAGAACTGCATTCTTGATTGCCCACTTCCGTCTCAGAAATTTCTCCTACTTTGAGATAAGTAATTTTACGTAAGCCAACAAATTAAGAGAGTTTGTGCTGCTATTATACTTAAGGGTAGGGATTTTATCTGTCAGCTTCTATTCTTTCTGCTTTTTGCAATGGTTTTCATTATGGAGTGACCTTTCTCCATTGTGTGAGCTTTAGAGGTTACCAAAAAGGGTCATCTGCCTTTCTCCAGGAGGGATAGACGTCACCAATGACCTGAGGCTATCTACTCTTTAGTGTTATTTTAATCAAATGTAATTTAAAAATACTAACTAGGGCTGAGGATTTAGCTCAGTGGTTAGAGTGCTTGCCTCACAAGCACAAGCCCCTGAGTTCAATCTCCAGCACCAAAAAAACAACAAACAAACAGAAAACAAAAAAAGTGGAAAATTCCCAAAACAGACAATTCATAAGTTTTAAATTGCACACTGTTCTGAGTAGTGTGATGAACTCTTGAATCATCCCTACATACCCCATTCAAGTTGTGAGTAGTTTCTTTGTCCAGTGTATCTACACAGTATATGCTACCTGCCCATCAGTCACTTAGCAGCCATGTTGGTTATCAGATTGTCATGATTGTGCTAGCATTCTGGTAACTCTTATTTTACTAATTAGTAGCCCAAAGCAAAAGAATAGGGATGCTGGAAACTTAATTATGTTAGAGAGAACCTGTGAAGTACTTCCTTGGATTGAAAAGTTGAAAGTTCTTAACAAGGAAAGGAAAATAATCATATTCTGAGGTTGCTAGATGTAAAAACCAAATTCATACTCATTTTGCTATCATACCTCAAACTGCAAAAGTTAAGGCACTGTGCATGATAAAAGCTTAATTAAGGTGGAAAAGGCATGAAATTCTAGGGTGTTGTACTACACTTAGTTTCAGGCATCCACTAGAGGTCTTAGAATGTGTTGCTCCATGGCCAGGGGGAAGAATTGAAATCTTTCACACTGAACAAGGGAGAGACAGCATCACCATGTAATAAAAAACAGTATGTAAAACATTTTAATATCTTGAGATTATGGGGTTCAAGAGTAAATGACAAACTCTCCACCTATGATCTTGCTGGCATTATGAAAATTCATGTAGTTTGTATAAACCAGAGATCTACAAAGAAGATATTAAAATGAACGAGACTTTTATGACTCAATATTGATAAAACATTTACACTCAGATCATTTCCAAAATATTTTCTGAAGGCCAAGGGAGGAAGTCATGTCAGAATGGGTCAAAGTAAAGGGGTAATTACTATAATATTTTTATTTCCAAATGCTGCAGTGTTTTACTTGGGAAAACACAGATAGCTGGCCTATATAAAAGGACGTCAAGGGAACATTTGTCCATCTCCTTTGTCCATCTTTTTTTGGAAGTAAGACACACTCTCTTCCTCTCAAAAGGACATGGACAGGCAATTATAATCATTTCTGGTATGGATGTGGCCAAGATTGCTCAAAAGTAGTGCAGGAAAGAGGCCAACTATCTTACTAAAGGAATATTTTACTTTGATTTAAAGCTTCGCAATACCAATATCCTCTTTCGGCAGGAGTGCTGGAGAGCCCTGGGGACACCTCTCAAAGTGAAGAAGTCCAAAGTATCACTCCAAAGGAACTAAAAATTTTCCCTGTGTGCAAGGGGCAAATGCATGTAGAGAAAACTACCCTCCAAATGGAACGGAGAGCATCATCGTCTGAGGTGTTCTCCTCCAAGGCCACTTCCCATCTCCTCTGTGTTGCTGGACAGGCTGACTTCTCTGCCATTAACACATTTATATTGTGTTATAATGACTTGTTCATGCCTTTTTTTCCCCTGCTAGCCTGGACATTCTTCAAACATAGATTGTGGAATTTTCAACTCTCTTAGAGTAGGAAAGATTGGCCATATACAAGATGATTTATCAACATTTTTAAAATAACTTCCTAAGCTCACAGTGTCCTTTTTATGTACTGTCTTATATTGTCATTTTTATTGCGCTATATCCACTGTTCAAAGGTCTGCATCCACTATAAAAACATAAAATTTTGAATTTCAGGCAAAATAGGCAAATTTAAAAGAAAAACTTAAATAGAACTCTTTGCATAATTTTAATTTCAAGTTATGTAAAAATATGAAAATGATTCAGAATTAAAGTCCATATATGTTGTGAGAAAAATAGCCAGAGCTTATATCTCAGAATCTTACAGATTTTTTCTCATATCAGTATGAAACACTTACACAGAAAGGAACTAACTCCATCAGCTTGCCCTCCTTGGGTGCCTATAGCACATCTGTGTCTCTTTGCTTCTGGAATTTTCCAGACTATCACTATAACACTTAGTCAAATGTAGTTTACTAGTCACCCAACGGGGATAAGGAAATATCTTTTCTGCTGAATTCATCAATGATAAGACCAAAAGTCTTAATAATAATCTTTATTAGAAACTTATAGTAAGTGAACAAAGCAGAAACGATTAAATGAGTAAGTCCTAGAAGATGTTCTTTTTAAGGTTTAAGCAATGTTGGATCACTGGTTGCCTAGATCTTTCACCATACCTTTCTTCAGCTTTGGGATTTCCCTTCCGTATTCCCTGAGGACATATTCTCTATCATCCCACACACTTTTTGGGCAATACAAGTATTGTTTTTTGACTGTGAGATCAGTAGTAGCAAAAGGACTTTCGGAATGGTGAAGAAGGGTCTCCGAAAAAACATTTCTTCATAAAACAATGAGGACACTGGCAAAACTGGTGAAAGCCAACTTTTGGGGAACTCTGGAAATTAACCAAAGGTTTTCAAGAATGTGAGGAACATTTACTCAATAAAAACAACTGACTCTCAATAAGCACACTTAAATTTTAATATTTTAATATGCTTCCTTCTTATTCCCCTCTCCCTAATTTTTCTCAGCTCTGACCTACAGCATTTGTATTTTGTATGTACAGTTTCTTATGTTATTTTTATTTTCCTGTGTGAAAATTCTTCAAAAGTTCTGTGTCCACTACAAAAACTTTTATTCATTGCTGGTGGAAGTGCAAAATGATAAGCCACTTTGGAAGACACCTGGGCAGTTATGTTTTATTTTTCTGGGTACTGGGGATGGAACTCAGAGCCTTGCACTTGCTAGGTAAGCTCACTACCACTGAGCTAAATCCCCAAACCCCCCTGCAGTTTTTTTTATACATACTCTTATCCATTCAGCAATTATGTCCCTTGGTATTAATCTAAATAAATAAATTGTGTCCCATAGTGTTAATCTGAATGCATGCATATGTTTATAGTAACTGTATTCACAATCACAAAATTAAATAAATTTTAAAAAGATGTCCAAATAAATTCTGCATGAAAATGCTTATAGCAATTTCATTCACAATTGTCAAAACTTGAAAGCAACCAAGACATCCTTTAACAGGTTAATCAATAAATTGTACCTCCATATAATGAAATATTATTCAACAATTTAAAAAGTTTCCAATCTAAAAATTGAGATGTAGAGAAACTGTAAATTCATATTAATAAGTGAACAAAGTCAATTTAGAAAGGCTACATACTGTATTATTTCAACTAGAAAACATTCTGGAAAAGCCACAATTACAGTGACAGAAAAGGTTGTGAGGAGTCTGAAGAAGGGAAGAGGAGAAGGGGGGCATAGGGTATTTTTAGGGCAGTGAAACAATTCTGTATGGTACTGTAATGTGAATGTATATCATTATACATTTTTAAAAACCCACAGACTGATTAACACAAAGAATGAACCCTAATGTAAACATAAAGTTTCTTTAAATAGCACATATCAATATTAGCTTACCAGTGGTAACCAATGTACCATTCTAATGCAAGATGTTAACAACAGGGAAAACTGTGTGTGTGAGAAGGGGAGTGAAGGAGAGATTAGAACATTTTATGTTTCAGAGACCTGTGGAAACCATCAAAACAAAGTATATACAATGAGAATTCCATAGCAAATGAAGAGAAAGAAAGCAGCAGAAAGAATACTTGAGAAAATAACAACTGTGCAGTGGGGTTGTGATTACAGTGAAAAATGGCTTAGTAAAAAATTTCTGTTTTAAACTCTATTTGTATCTATTTCTTTCCTCCTCCTCCTCCTTTGCTTTCCCTCTTTCTTCTCTTCCTCTTCTTCTCCCCATAATATCAAACTCAAAACTATACAGCAGATGAATCTGAATAGAATTTCGTCTACATCATAGTATTAGTTGACCAAACTAATTCTTAGTTATTTTAAGAATTAATTTACAAGTTTCACTTCCTTTGTGTTCTATAACCACATTGTACTGTATATAATTCTTAGTACTTACATGTTATATTGTGATATATTATTGAAGTTATTTATTTATTCTAGCATCTTTACTAGACCAGTTTAAGGACACTTCAAGGGCTAGAATGCATAATTATATTCCAGACACTTGATAGATATTCAACAAATGTCTGTAGGATGACATAAAATCTTACAGTTTTTCATTTAGTAAACTCTTGTTTTATTCCTACATATGATCTAGTAGGTTTTGAAAATTTAACACATAAAAATATACCAGTATTAAAGGTTTCATAAAATCTTCATTAGAAGAATGCTAATTGCTCAGGAGAGTTATTTCTTTGTTTCATCCATAGGATGTATAGTATTTGCTCCATCTATGTTTGCTGATTTTTCAAAGCTAATAAGAAGCACATTGGTGACTCTAGAGAAATGGTAAATACATTGGCAAGATCTTAATCGTTATGTTTAATTGTGAGTGATTCACTTGTGCAGTGATTAAGCTTCACTGTGTCAGCTTGCTCAGCTTGGAAACTGCCCAGGGGACTGGTGGAGCACACTTCTGAGTGTATCTGGGTGGGTCGTGGACAGCTGACCTTGGGTTCTATAGCTGTTCCCTTGCCCTCTCTGTCACTGTTATCCTGCTCTGCTTCCTGGTCACCATGAACTAAGTAATTTTGTTCAACCGCATCCTGCTTCCATGATGCTTCTGCCTTAGAGCCAGCTGACTATGGACTGAATCCCTTTAAAAAGTGAGCCAAATTAAACTTCTCCTTTAAATTGTAGGCATCCAGCAATGGAAAAGGTGACTCATACAGAAAATTGGTACCAGACAAGTGGGGTCATTGCTGTGACTGTATCTGCCCAGCTGGTTTAGAAACCTTTGGAACTAGTTTTTTTGGTTTTTTTTTTTGTTTTTCTTTTTCTGTACTGGGAATCGAACTCAGGGCCTCATGCTTGCGAGGCAAACACTCTAACCACTGAGCTAAATCCCCAGCCCTGGAACTAGTTTTCAGGAGTTTGGAAAGATTTGGAGATGGGGGTTGAGAAGCCCTAGAATGCTAAGAAGAGCTTGCTGGGTGACTCAGCAAAGTACAGAAGCCCAGAATGCTGATAGGAATGTGGACAGTAAGGGCCAGACTCAGGAACTTTTAGTTGGGAACAAGGATTCCATTGGCAGTTGGACTTGAGCCTATGTGTATTAAGCTCTAGCCAAAAAAAATTTTTGGTTACATTTTGCCCATATCCTGAGACTTTGTGGAAGACTAAGATTAAGGAAAGTAGACTAATTGCTATGGTGAAAGAAATTTCAAAGCAGCCCAACATTCAGGCTGTGACATGAATACTACTGACTACTTTTAGCCAGATTTATAGTGAAATTCAGGGGCAAAAGCAGAAAAAAACTTAAAGTTTGGCCCAAAAGGAACCACATGTAGAGTTGTGTGATTATTGAAGAGATTAGTACCATTAGAAAGACACCTAGTAGATGGAGAACAAAGATACCTTGAGGTCACCTAAAAAGTCAGCAATACCACAATCATCACAAGCTCCAGAGTATAAAAGTGTACACTTTCATTGATGAAAGTTCTTGGAACACCTGTTTGAGAAGGGCCTGTAGGATTCATTTCACTGTGGTTAGCCATTCGGGCATTCAAAAATGACTGAAGTCATGGTCCAAGGGGGCCTATCCATTGCTTGAATAGCGAGCCAAGAATATCATTCATGGGATGCTGGTTTTACTGGCATGAAAAATGCAAGAGTGTAGGATCAGAAAGGTTTCGTTCAGATTTCAAAAAAAGCCTGGAACACTGGGCACAGAACCCCTGAGAGGAATGGGGGAAGCTGTAGGAATGAAATCGAAGGTGCAATGATACTTCAGGAAACTGAAGATGCCAGGAATGAGGAACATTTGCAGAGGAGGGCTTCAGGGAGTGAATGGAGCCAACCCAAAAGAGAAGTCATGTGGGCTACAACTAGCAAGGCCATGAGGGTGTTGCTGCCCCAAACTTTTGAAACTCACATTCATTAAAATGTCCTCTAGATGGGGAGCTATAGGGCTATTATAGTTTACATCTAGTTGTCCTTCCAAAGCCTTATGTGCTCATAGGTGGGCCTTTTGGGAGGTGACTGGGGCATGAGTTTGTGATACTCACTAGTAGATTAGTCCACTGACGAGTTTGTAGCTAAATGTGACTTTGAGAGGTGAAGCTTGGTTGGAGGAGGTGAGTCACGTGGGAGTGTGGCCTGGAAGTATGTATCTCCCTCTTTCCTTGATCACTCTTTGTTTCCTGCTGCCAGGTCATGAGTGAATTCTCCTCTGCCATGTCACCCTTCCTTGGACTCAGCTGTCTGTGGACTGGAACCTCTGCAAACTGTGAGCCAAAATAAACCTTTCCTCTTTTAAAATGTGGGTGTTGGGTATTATGTCTCAGTGAGAAAGCAAATAAGACACGCATTTAATATTTACCTGCTGAGTTTCAGGCTTGCTTTGTCTGAGTCTTTTCTATCCTTCTATTCTGCCCTTTCAAAATGGGAATGTTTGCTTTGTGACATTGAACCTTGGAATTATGTAACTTGTTTTTTATTTTTATGGAGGTAAGTGTCTTGGGTCTCAGCTGAGACATGGACGTGGACTTTTGAAAAATGTCAGAACCGTTCAGTATGGGGAAAAACTATTGTGTCCAGTAATGGGAAAATGAACACGACTTGTAGTAGAATTCCTTTTTGCAAGAAGACAAATTTATGTCCTGTTGGTCATGTCTTCATAATCATAGCCTTAGAGATCATATTTTTTAACTTCTTGTGGTCAAATACCAGATAATTCAGTGTAACCTTGGGCAAAGTAATTTCTCTGTGTCTCAGTTTCCCCATGTATAAGTTGAGAATGGTGTTATCTACCTCATAAGACTACTGGCAGGTATAATTGAATTAATACATTATTGATGTGAGTGTCAGATAGTACGTGTTGAACAGGTTTCTTGCTTTCATTATGTCAACTATGGTTCAGGAATCTTATCCAGGAAGTGTTCTGTATAAATACTGAATCAAGAACTTTTTATGGAGAAATGCTAAGTGATGTTGACAGGAAGCTTATAACACATTGTCTATGATTGTAGAGCTTTACAAACTTTATCTCATTAGAGTTGTCCAGTAACTCTTAGGATGTACACTAGGAAGGAGTTATTTATTACTATATTCATTTTATAGATGTTGAAACTGACCCAACTTAACTGACCCTATAGCTCTTCGGGAACTATGCAATTGGTGTATTTGAACTACATCCTAAAGAAAAGTGAGTGCTGATAAAAATCATCTGTTTTGCTTTTATTTATCACAAGTTCTTATACTGAACTTGAAAACTCTCTTGTATGGTTTAAGAGGTGTGAAGTTTTAGTTTGCTGTATATCTCCTTTTAGTCATTTATAGTCTTGTACACCCAATCTTATTTTCCTTCTTTGCTCAATTAAAGAAAAACAAATGAGTAAAACAAAACTGTATACTTCTCAGCCTCAGGAATCACTGGCTTCCAGGTATCTCTAGCTATAGCTCTTAGTTAATAGAATTGTTTTACTCTGTGTACTTCAGTTTCTTCATTTATAAATTGAGAGTAAAAGTAGTACCCATTTCCATGGGATTCTTGAGAATGAAGTGAATTAATATAAAGCATTTAGAAAATGTTCAGCAGATAGTGAGCACTCAGACAGTTCTTGAAACTTGAGGCCACTACCCTCCTGACAGGCACCTGGCTTCAGAAATCCATTTAGAACATTTTCCTTTTCAGTCTGGTCTCAATTTGTTTTGTTGTTTTGTTGTTGTTGTTGTTGTTGTTGTTTTTTCCTGTGTCAATAGAAGTTACAAATAATCCATGGCTTTAGGCAAAGAGTAAAAGAGAAAACAGAAAACCAAGTCAGGAGCAACAGCAATGAGGTTGGCCTCCTCACAGGAGGACAGTTGGAGGGACTTTGGGAGAAAACAGTTAAAAATCATTATTGGATGATTTGAATTTAAAGAATACTTTTCCTCCCTTATCTTTTTCCTTTCATATTTTAATGGCTATATAAGGACTCTTCATAGTACTTTTAATTTCTTTGCTACAAAATTGTGCATGTGCATATGTGTATGGGAGGTCAAATTTATTCCATTTTTAAGGTCAATTATCCTTAGGCATAAAGAGTCAAACACTAAACACACCCAGAGATATGGACTGTAACAAAGATTTGAATTCGTATGAGTAAGAAAATTAAGCCTCTGGGGAAAAATTACTGTACTGAGCCACTGTTTTATCTCACTTTGCCTTATGAAACTATTTCTTAATTCCGTTGTGCACCATGCCACTGTTTAGAATTCTTAAATACTTTTGAGTGAGTGTTTAAGACTGAGACATTAGTGCTTCTCATTTTTTTTCCCTACCTTCTACAATAAGTTTCTCATTCACAGAATTATGTCGCACCTATTAGTCTGCTAACAAATTTCTATTTGAAGGAATGACTAGAATAAAACTTTTTGAATGCCTACAAAATTATATACTTTTTATTCTAAAAACAGGTTTTCATATGCTTGAACCTTATTTAACTACTGTAAATTCTCAGAAGTAAACTAGACTAGCACCATTAATGACATCCTCTTGGATCTATCCCTATCCTGACTTTTCATTCTTTCTCAAGCTAAACAAAACTTACCATGTTCTCTTTAATTGGACTACGAAGTACTTAACAGCAAAACAAAGGAAAGATACAGAGATGGACTGATTCTACAACATTTACCCAGTTCTAGAGCCAGGACTCATTCAGTCTGCCCCAGCTAAATGAACACATTTAGTAAAGGGAACAGAGAGTTTAAATTGCATCTATTCCTTTGAGTCAAGAGCAAGCTCTTACTTCCAGATCACTTAATTGAAAAATAATCATAGCCTAAAACTTGTAGCTTTTGTTGGTTGAATTGTAGACCAAAAATTTTTTCTCCCAGTACTGGAGAACAACCCCAAATATATTCTGCTATTGAATCTGAGCCACATACCCAGCCATTTTTATTTTTTGAGATAAGGTCTTACTAAATTAACCAGGCTGTCTTGAACTTGCATTCCTACCAACTCATCTTCCTGAGTAACTGGAATTTTATGCATATATTCCGGCCCAATACTTTTCTTTAACTACACCAGACATGTGGCAAACTATGGAAGTTATCTTTTATTCCCTTGATAATTGTAAAAATTGCACTGTATTTATAAATACAAAATTAACTTCAAGTATCCGGATTTTTATATTGATATGTGTGGTGTATTTATAATTAAACACTATGGATAACTGTGAGCTCTATTCTTATTAACAGAATATTAAAGTCTCCAAGGTGACATGAGTTTGGTAGCGGTAGCAATTCAGTAATCATACACCACTTAGAGATGAGGACAAATTCTGAGAAAAGTGCCATTGGGTAATTTTGTCACTGTGTAACTCTCATAGAGTGTACTTACACAAATTAAGATGGCCACTTGTCAGTAGGGGATATAGTCTTATGGGACTCTTGTATATGCAGACCATCTTTACATGGTGCCTGGCTGTGCTTACCGCTTTTCTAGTCATTCAAATATACACACAATATGCATATGCAGAACAGGTGAAAGCTTTAATTTGTATGCATAGTGTGATTTATAGGGGAAACAATGCAAGAAAACAGGTTTGGTGGCACAGTGATAGAGAACTTCCTAGAATTTATCTCATGGGAAACCTTAGTGCTGTTTTCTTGCTGCTGTTGTTTTGTAATTTTGAGATGGGGTCTTGCTAAATTTCTAAATTGCTGGGGCTGGGCTCAAACTTGCAACCCTGCTGCCTCCACATCCCCAAGGGCCGGGGTTACAGGCCTATACTACCACACTGAGGTTTGATGAAGTTTTTTATCAGTTAAGGAACAAGTTCATTAACTTTTAACTGGAGAAAATGTTTATCCATAAAAGAACTGGACGTATATTTAGGAATGACTTACATAAGCTAAGATTACAAATTCAGTGATTTAGTAGCCACAGTAAAATGCTCATGCATATGGGGGGAGGTAGACAGGAACCAGGGAAGGGCTGTATCATGGAAAATACTTGTGGTAGGACGGAGCTTCTGTTTTCTCCCTGCTATTATATCTCGTAATGCTAATGGTTCAGGTTCTCCTACCCTAGCTCTGGCACCCATGGAGTTTTCAGGTCATGGAGTCTGATCTTTTAATTTTCTCTATTTATCTATTGCTCTAGTCAATTTAGAGGAGAGTGGCTTGCTCTGTGACCTCACTTTTCTTATGGATCTAACAAAAGTTATTGCTTTTTCAATTTATTCAGCTTTTTACTTGTTAGGTCAGAGGGGTGGTTTCCAACTTCTTACCTCCTGGACAGGACATCACTTTTCTGTCTTGTAGGAAAAGGGACTTTAAGTGTAACTATGAGATATGAGTTCACTTGTCTAGGTTAGCAAGAGAAAGGTTAAGTTTCACGAGTAGTCAAATTTGTGAAGAATCTGAAAGATCTATGCCTGCATGCAGTATGGCTGGCAGAAGAGGCTCCTCCTGCCCTCGTGGGAGGAAAGGTGCTCTCTACTCACCCAAGGTGTGCCTAGAGTCTTGATGGAAGTGCTGAGAGGCAGGAAAGAGTTGCAGGGCAGACAGACCTATCTCCAGATGGGTATATGAGAAAAATAAAGAATAGGGTTTTTGGGGGGACTATTAACAATTGTTTTTTCCCTAGAAATGGATTGTACTTTTTGCCTCCTTCAAGAAATTACAGGATACAATGGAGAATCACAAAACAGTCTGAAATGGTTTCAAATGTGAATATACTTGGGATTGATTTCCTACTGACTTTTTCATTGTAAAATCAAATCTCAAATGAATAAAACCCATTTAAAGATTTTCTAAATGACTGTATTAAACAGTAAAAAAAAATTACTCTAAATACATTTCTCCAGTTTACTCCCAATTTACAGAAAATCCTGTTAAAATTTCCAGAGGAGGTGCATATTGTGAAATTGGCCCAAACCTTAAAACTTGAGGTGTAGCCTAGAAACAGCTGCAGGGTAGCTGTTCCCCTCCCTGCTGTCTTCCTCTCTCTCTCTCTCTCTCTCTCTCACAGTTTTGCTAAATGCTGCCCAGTACAGCAAATTTATCCTCAATGTTGATTGTGAACCAAAGAAAGATAGGTAGCTGCTTAAACAAAGGAAAAGATGTCTTCCTTTCTCTGTAAAGGCGTTAAACCAATAGCTTCTATTTTATTTTTTTTAAAGAAAGGACAACTAGCAGGGGGCATATAACCAGTGCTAAGTAGAAACCACCAATTCCGTCTTGAAGTCTTTGCTACTTCTGCAGGGATCCCTGGATGGGTGGAACCTCAGGGCCTGGCCTAGGCTCCAGCAACTCATCATTTCCTGGGCTCTGGTTCTCATCCAATCAAAACTATCTGTCCCCGTTGATGGTTCCCTGCCACCCCCATCATAAAGATATTTCCTTATCCCTCTCTTTTCTCTATATAATCCAAATTAAACTTGTCATTTTTACCCTTCAAGTTCTACTTTGTAACACCAACAAAAATTTCTACTGGCACTAGGGTCTTCCCTGGGGCTGCCCAGCTGCTATTGGGGTGATTAGGGTGTTTCCTGCAGCTGAAGTCTCTTGTAATTAGCAAGCCCCTCAGGCAGTCTGGACTCTGAATTTTGCTGCCATCTGGTATCATCTGTAAGTGACAATAGCACTGTATCTTCTCTGTGGACTCAGCCCTGCCTGCACCTCCACTCTTATTCCAAGCAACCCTCTCATGAAGATCTCATTGCCTACTTCCTATTAAACCCTTATACATCAAAGCACCATGGGCATCTTAGCAAAGAGGATCAAGGAGATGGGAGATGGGAGTTTCCAGAACCATCAAGAGGGTACAGCAAAAGATCACGAAGGGCCAAGCAGTATCACCTGGCACTCCATGCCAATGTTTCTTGAAGTATGGCTTCTGCACGAGCAGTATTGGAATTATCTAGGAACTGAACAGACACACAGAGCCTCAGGCCTCACCCACTAGACCTACAGTTAGAAACTCTGGGGAGAGGACCAGTAATCTGGACTCCCCAGATCATTTGTGATACAACTTCAAGTTTACCAACTACTCTCCTCAATTCTCAATAGTGCTCTATTGACATTGGGAGCGGGATAACTTGTGTGGGGGTTGCCCTTTACAATGTCAGGACTTCAACAGCATCTCTTATCTCTACCTATTAAATGTCAGTAGCATTCCCTTCGTGGGAACCATCCGAAACATCACCCGACATTGCCAAATCACGCCCATTGGAGAACCATGGCTCCACAGCAGTTTTCTACAGGTTCCGTGTCTAATTGCTTAGTGCTGTTTGAGCAATGATTGTTAATGTGAAAAACTCTATGTACATTGTACATAGACTGTTGTACGTGTGATGTTCCTTGGACTTCAATATGCAAGCAAATCACCTGGGGATCTTGTTAAAAAACCTGTTCTGATTCAGGAAATCTGAATTGGATTCTAACATGGTGCATTTTTAACAAGCAAAAATGATGCCTATGTTGCTACTTTGCAGACTACACTTTGATTAACAAGGCCCTACAGGATCCCAAAAGATTTATTGAATGAAAGATGGAATGAATAATTAAAAACCAAGGAGTCCTTTTGTGGAATTTGTGAGCATTTTTTCTCTTTGCCATTGAACTCACCCTCTCCAAAATACATTTCCCTTTATTGTCCCTATATTGTAACATTAATTTGTTTTAGTAAATATAGTATCTATATGAAAATACCAAGGACCTCTGTTATGAATCTCACCACATATAGAGTTGCAGAAAAATAAATGCTCCAAGTTTATTTACTGATAGAGTATTCACAGAAAGAGTATGCTACTCTGAGCTTTAATTTACTCACCTTATGTATTCAAATCTTTCTCTATGCAAGGCATGCCACTCAATTGTTCATCTAAAAACATAAATATGGTACTTACAATAAATGTACACCTATAACTTTATACTTTAGCCATACATTTTTTTTAATGATGTAATGCCTTTTGGCCAAAAATACACATAAAAAAGAGAATTCATCAGCAGGTCTAACTTGTTTTTATCGTCATTTCAGTTAGTGAGAAACTGGTTTCAAATGATCTTCTATCACTATAGGAGAATGATAGCAACTGCAGAAGTGGCAAGGTAATTTCCTTCTAGAGCTAATGAATACCTGGTGCTTTCTTTGTTACTCAGTTAATCCATTGACAGATGTGTCTCTGAGGTGCAAAGAAGTCCTAAGAACTTGAGAACTGGGAGCTAATTTTTGTTTTAGAAGTTCAAAGGCTTTTTTACCTGAAACTGGAAGCACCAAAAACCTGGCACACTGAAATATTCCTGTACACTGACTGGTTTCATGTGATGGATAATAGAGAAATTGATACACTTGACATGCTGTTTTACACCAACACATGAGACAGAATAGTGTGGGATGACTCTATTGGAAGAAGATGGGAATGAGCTCCATGGGTTCATTTTCATTGCAGCATCCCATCATGACACTGCCCTTCAATTTAAATTGCAAATAAACTACTGGCCCAAGATGCGCACATTATAATTAAAATGTACTTTTAAAAAAGCATATGAATACCCATTTTAGAATGTGTGACTGAGACTTAATAAGCCTGTTTCCTCTCCTGTTCAAGAAGCCCATTTTCTTTTCCACCTGGGCACATAGCTAGACTGTTTCCCTGATTCCCTTGCAGTTAAATATGGCCATGTAACTTTTTTTTAATCATTTAAAGGTAGATGGAATATATATGTACTACTTTTATATCTGGCCCATGAAATCTTCCATGAATATTCTCACATGCTTTTAGGTCTTCTGGCTTGATGTACATGAGCTCAGTGACTATGGAAGTCATGATTTGAAGATAGATTGGCTTTGGACTCCAGTGAATGGAATGGTAAAGCACACTTCTCTGTGTGTCTGAGTGGGCCATGGAAGTGCAATGTTGAGTACTGTGTCTGATCCCTGAGTCCAGCTGCCACAAGATAACCATCTTTGCTCTGCGTTGCCCTTCTGCCAAGAAGTTTTTGCCTTAGAGCCAGCCAACCATGGACTGAATCCCTTAAAACCATGAGCCAAATTAAACCTTTCCTCCCTAAAGTTGTGTTAGATATTGTGTCCCAGTGACAAGCAAGTTGACTAATACAGGCCCTGTTTCTGATGATCATCTCATACTAGAGTTCACTGGTGATCAACTGTGTGATATATCAAGAGGAAAGAAAAAGGCATTGTAGTTTTAATTTTTTTCTTTCTATGGTACTCAGGATGGGGCCCAGGGCCTTCGTACTTGAGCTACATTCCTGTCCTTTTATACATTTTTGTCTTGAGACAGGGTCTTGGTAAAATGCTAAGTTGCCCGGAATGGGCTAGAACTTGTGATCCTCCTGTTTTAGCCCCTGAAGTGTTGAGGTTACTGGTGGGTACCACCATGCACTGTCATTATAAAAGCTACCTCACTATTTGTATTCTTTCTTTCTCTGTCAATCTCCCCTCCTTCCCTTCCTCTCTACCCCTACCCTGTCTATGTTATATTCTCATCTTATTTGTCATCATTTCTTAGAAGTTTTAGTCTTACTGCTCTCCATGCCAGTACCTTACTCCTTGTGGTTGAGTATGTAGTCTTAACTCCTTTCATTCAACTAGCTTCTGGCTGTAACAAGTTTCCTGAAATCTACTGGGCATCTAATAATATGAATGTATAATTTTAAATGAAAGAGACGGCACAAAAATATGAGGAAAAAAAAGAACACATAACAAGAAGGAACAAGAAAGAAAGAACTCCAAAGCACTTTAAACAGGGCTGTAGTGGGTTAAATCAAGAGAAGAGGTTATTTGAAGAAGGTTAAATGGGAATTGAATGAGAATGAGATGCCAGCCACCCTAAGACCCAAAAAGAGTTTTTTCCCTTGACAATGGAGGTCACCAACGAGCTCTGTGAGAACTGATTTATTGAAATGATCAGAAAGGAAATTTAACTAGAAAAGTTTTAGAGTTAGTGGGAGATGTGAAAATAAATGAGTACACAGACTCTTGAACATTTGTGAGCATAAAAAATTAGAGTTCTACAAAAATGGAGCAGGGAATAACTTTTGACGGGGAAACTGAGATGATGAAGAAAAGGACTGAAGAAGAGATGGATAGACAGAGTTATAGACCAGGTTGCAGAAGATGAGTAGCTACACGGAACAAGGAAGATCCTGAGTAGATGGATAAGAAAGGAAATGTGAGGAAAGAGAAAACTGAGAAGAAAAATGCGTACTTCTTCTACTGAATAATATGCCCATAGATGACTCTGACAGAATCTTTTTCTGTGAGGAAGTGTATTCTTATAAATAACAAAATAGTATTAAGCATGTTAGAGATGAGAACATGGAGACGAGGATTGTAACTAACACATTTGCATGTACACACATTTACATATACTTTTTACATGGTAGGGAGATTTACTATTAAAAGCCTATCAAAATGAAGCTAAAATAGTGAAAAGATAAGTTGGATTTCCAGGTTTCTCACTGATATCATATTGAAATGAAAAAAGTATCGCACATTTGCTCTTCTTTAACTGATCATTCCATTCCATACCAAAACTATATTCTGGTCTTACTTATTTATAAAGGTTATAGAGCTTTAGTGCAGCATTCTGTAAGTTAGATAAGTTATTTAACACTCTGTTATAGAACAGGCTTTGTGTTGAATAATTTGGTACAATTTTGGGCTAGTGTACGTGTTCTGAGTATGTATGGTAGAGGCCTGGGTAAGCTATGATGTTTGGTGGGGTAAAGGTATTATATGTATTTTTAACTTATCATGACTTTATCAGGGTGTGACATCTTATAAATTGAAGAATATATGTACATAAAATAATATAGTTCTGGTGACAGTAAATTTGATTGTCCTTAAATAAATCTAGTATTTTGAAAATCTGCTCAAGAAACACTACCACAAACATAATACTTAGTGGCAAAGACCCAAAGACACAAGTTATGGATTGGAAAATTATTTAGATGTTAATGCTTCCCAAAGAGTTCTGTAGATTCATCACAATGTCAATTAAATCCTTAGTAAGATTTTCTTTTGTAGAAAATGCAAAACCTTACATATTTATACAAATTGCACAAGCAAAGTATTGGTGAGTAAATTTGATTCAGGTAACACAAGACTTACCCTACTAGATATTAAAGCTAATTTAGAGAGGTGGATTATTTCAGTGATACACTAGACTGACTCTCCTGACCCTCAAAACTCCACACATACACTTTCACTAGATTTATATCAAAGGTGACACTACAATATATTGGAAGGTCTTTTCAATAAATGGTGATGGGTCAATTGATATTCTCTTTGAAAAAAAATTAATCTTGACTTCACATCATACACAAAAATCAATACTAGATATATTGCAGATCTAAACTTAAAAGATATAAGACGTAGGGAAGAAATCAAAGAAAAGTATTTTTGTGATATAGAAGTAAGCAAAGACTTCTTAAATAGAACACAAAATGCACTATTTCACAAAATGGAAATGGGTAAATTCAAGTATCCTAAAATATACTAAAATTATAAATATAGACATGTACATTTCACCAAAACATACTACTCAAAAATTAGAAGGAATACGTATAATAGGATATGAGATTTCCAATTCACAGATCTGAAAAAAATCTATATAGAGAACACACAAAGAATACCTATTAATCAATGAGAAATAAATAGCCCAACAGAAAAATGGGCAAAGGTCTCAAAAGCTCATCACAAAAGACAATATCAAAATGACTGATGAACATGAAACAACGAACAATATTTGATAAAGTGCTGGACAATGAGGGAAATACAAATTAAATATATAATATTATATGTATTAGCTTTTCTATTGCTGGGACAAAATATCTGACACTGAAAAATTAAAGTAAGAGAGGTCTATTTTTGGCTTGTAGTTTCTGAAGGTTCAGTCCATGGTTGGCCAGCTTGAGGCAGAGACATCATGGCAGAGGGGCATGGCCAAGGAAAGGTGTTCACCTTATGGTAGCTGAAAGCAGAGAGAAGGAGAAAGGACCAGAGCAAGAGCTACACTCTCTAAGGGACACTCCCCAGTGCCTCACCTCCTCCAACCAGGCCCCCTTCTTAATAGCACATTCAGCTATGGACTCATCGATGATGTGTTTAGCAGCCCAGTGAGCCAATCACCTTCTGAAATCCTCCCCTCTGGACACATGAGACTTTAGGGGAACATTTTCATCTAAACCACAACAATACACCATTACATGTGATTGGTCAAAAGGGAAAAGACACCCTGGTGTCAGGCCTCCCATCCTCAGAGGCCTTGCAGCCATTGGTGCTCTCCTGCACAGGGCCCAGGACATAGCTTTCTGTAGCCAGCACTCTTACTATTGTGGCAACTGCTGCCACCATCAGCGGTCGCCTTTGTGTGGCCCCTGGTGTGGTGCTCCATGGTCCACACTTTCATCACTGCAGGATCCACTGCATCCATCAGTTCCTGCCTCTGTGGAATCTGTGGTTATACCCTACCCCAGTGTCCCTCATCCACAGCAAAGTTCGTTCCACAGACATTTTCAGTCTAGACCACTGAGGCACTCACAGACACTGCTGATGTTGATTACAGCTAAAAAACAATCTCACAGAGACTGTATTTTGGTATCCTTTTATAACCAAAGCAGTGACTTAACCAACTTACTATGAGCCGTTTAAATGAAACAGTTTTTTCCTGCAAAAAGTGCTCCAGAAAATTTGAAGAGATGACTCTTATACCAGGTGTGCAAATATCAAAATAGGGATACAAAAAGCATGAAGAAAGAGGAACCATGGTGATTCCAAAGGAACAGATAGACAATTCAATTAAGTGAGCAAAAATATTCATGATTTGAAAAAGAGCTTCAACAAAGAAATGATCATTAAAAAATGCTAAATTTCTGAATTTGGAAGACAGAATTTTTGAAATATCCCAGTCAGCAGAAAAGATTAAAAAGAATAAAGAAAGTCAATAAAACTTATCAAGCATCATTTACCAAACAACTATTCATATCATGAGTGTTCCAGAAAGCGAAAAGATAGGAAAAAAACTACTGAAAACTAATTCAATAAAATAATACTTGAAAAATTTCTTGAAATATGAACATTCAAATCCAAAAAATTTAAAGGACCCTTAAATAAACTCAGCCAAAAAAAGAGACTATTTACGAGGCATGTAAGGCATATTGTAGTCAAACTAGCAAAAGCAAAGAGAATAATCCCCAAAATAACAGGAGAAAACATGAAGTCCACATAAGACTTCCCACACGCAATAATAGTAGATTTCTCAGCAGAAGTACAGGTCAGAAAAGAATGGGATGATATATGCAAAGTCATGAAGCAAACAAGCAGAAAACTGCCAACCAAGATTACTATACTCAGCAAATGTATGCTTCAGAAATGAAAGAAATAAAGTCTTAGGTAATAAAAAACTGGGAAAAGTTCTTACCACTACACTAGTCTTAAGATATAGATGCTTAAGGGAGTTCAACATCTGAGAAAAAATGGGTGATAATTACAGTTATAAAAATACACAAAAGACTAAAACTAAAACTTACTGGTAAAACAGATACACAAATGAAAAAGAGAAAACAATCAAAACTTACCACCGAACAAAACCACTAGACCACAAAAGTGAACAATACAGGAAGTAGAAAGTAACAAAGAATACACAAAACAATCAGGAAACGATTAACAAAATTGCAGGAATAAGTTCTTACTTATCAATTATAACCTGGAACAAAAACAGATTGAATTGTCCTGTTAAAAGATAGAGACTGTCCAAATGGATTAAAAAGACCCAACTATATACTGCCTATAAAACACTCACTTTATCAGTAAAGACACACATGGACTGAAAGCAAAGAGATGGAAAATATATGAACAAATACTAGAAACAAGCGCAAATATTTATACTTATATCAGATAAAGTCAATGTTACATCAAATTCTTTAAGACAAAAAGAACATGACAAAGAAGGTCATTATACAGTGATGAAGGGATCAATTCAGCAAGAGGATATAACAATTATAAATATATATGAATCTAGTACTGAAATACCCAAATATATAAAGCAAATATTTTCAGATCTAGAATAAGAAACAAATACAAATACAATAATAGTTATGGAATTTAATGCTTCAATTTCAATAATGGACAGCTCATCCAGACAGAAAATCAACAAAGAAACATCAGAGTTAATCTACACTATAGACAAAACGGGCCTAACAGACATCTACAGGACATTTTTTGCAACAGCTGCAGAATACACATTATTCTTATGAGTACATGGAATATTCTCCAGGATTAACCATATGTTAAGGGACGAAACAAGTCTCAGGAAATTAAACAACATTTAAAATCATATTATGTATCTTCTACATTAGAATAAAACCAGAAATCTACAACAAGAAAACACTGGAAACTACGCGAATGCCTGAGAATTAAAGGACATGCTCTTGAATGACTAGTGGGTCACTGAAGAAATGGAAGGGAAATTTAAAAAAATTTTCTTTAAACAAATGAAAATGAAAATACAACATATCAAAACTTGTGAGATACAGTAAAAGTAATACTAAGAGAAAGGTTTATAGAAATAAGTACTTACATCAAAAAAGTAAAGGGATTTCAAATAAGCCTCCTAATGATGCACTTGAGACTTAGAAAAGCAAAATAAACCAAACCTAAAATTAGTGGAAGAAAAAAATAATAAAAATCAGACCATAGATAAATAAAATTGAGACTTAAAAATAACCTGTAAGATACATTAAGTGAAATGTTGTTTTTTTAAAACACAAAGAGTATGACAAATCTTTAGCTAGACTATCAAAAAAAAAGGGAGAACTCTCAAAGCCAGAGATGAAAAAGCAAACATTGCAAGTAATATTACAGCAATAGAAAGGATCAAAGAAACTACTATGAATAATTATATGCTAACAAATTGAAAAAAATGTAGAAGAAATAAATAAGTTACTGGGCATATACAACCAATTACAATTAAATCAAGAAGAAAAAGAAAATCTAAACAGACTAATGATAAGTAACAAGATTGAAGCAGTAATTTAAAGACTTCTATCAGAGAAAAGTTCATGACCTAATGGCTTTTCTGCTGAATTCTATGGAACATTTAAAGAAGTAATTCCAATTCTTCTCAAACTATTCTTAAAAAAGAAAGAAAGAAAGAAAGAAAGAAATGCAGACATCCAGCAGAAAATAGAATATTATAAAGCAATATTCCTGATGGACACAGAGATAAGAATTCTCAACAGTTTTCTAGCAAACTAAATTCAAAAGCAAATAAAAAATTAGACACCATGATCAAGTGAGACTTATCCTAAGGATACATGAATATTTCAACACACACAAATCAATAAATGTATCATATCAATAGAATGAAAAAATAAAGACCATGTGATTATTTTAGGAGATGAAAAAAATATTTTAAAAGATTCAACATCTCTTCATGACAAAAACTCAATGAATTAGGTGTAGAAGGACTATACCTCAACACAACAAAGCCTGCATGGGACAAATCCAAAGTCAATATCTTACCAAATGTGGAAAAGTTGGAAATATTTCTTCCGATATCTGGAACAAGACAAGACTTTGCTATTCTTATAGTAAAGTAGTATTGAAAGTCTTAACCAGTAAAACACATCAAGAGAATGAATTAAATTGCATCCAAGTTCAAAGGAGGAAATTAAGTTATTTCCATTTATGAATGATATGATTTTATATAAAGAAAACATAAAGACTCCACCAGAAAATAGTTAGAACTGATAAATAAATTCAATTAACTTACAAAATGCTAAATCAATATACACAAAGGTAGCATTTTTATATACAAATAATAAACTTGCTGAAAAAGAATCAAGAAAGAAATGTCACATATAATAGTTACCAACAAATCTAGGAATAAATTTAACTGAGAAAGTAAAATCGCCCCACAATGAAACTTGTGAAATACTGATAAAAGACACGGAAGAGGACATATGTAAAAATGTAAAGATGTCTAATGCTCATGGATGTGAAGAATTAATATTGCAAAAATTTCCCTATTACCTGTTGTGACCTGTAGATCGATGAAATCACCCCAAAATGTGAGTAACATTCTTCACAGAAATAGAAAGAACAATTATAAAATTTACATTTTTTTGGTTTATATCTAGATGTCCCCCCGAAGCCTCACGCGCGCATAGGTGGGCCTTTGTGCAGTAGTCCACAGATGAGTCGATAGCTGACTTGCTTTTGGGAGGTGGGATCTGTTCTGAAGAGGTGGGTCCCTGGGGATGTGGCCTGTAGAGCTTCTTTTTTCCCCACTTCTCCTGCATCCTCTCTTTGCTTCCTGTCTGCCATCCCAAGTAGCTTTCCTCTGCCATATTGTTCGGCCTTGGAGCCAGTTGACTATGACCAAAACCTCTGCAAACTGTGAGCCAAGATAAACCTTTCCTCCTTTAACTTGTGGGTGCTGAGTAGTGTGTCCCAGGGACAAGTAAAGTGACTAACATATACACAGAACTGCAAAAACCAGGTATAACCAAAGCAATCCTGAGCAAAAAAAAAAGCAAAACTGGAGGCATCTAATACCTGATTTACAAAACATATTACAAAGCTGTAGTGCCCAAACAGTGTGATTCCTGCATTAAAAAGAATACAAAGACCAGTGGAAAAGAATAGAGAACCTGGAAGCTAATTTACATATTTACAGCCAGTTCACTTTTGACAAAGGTGCTGAGAACATACTTTGGAGAAAGCACAGTCTCTTCAATAAATGCTGCTGGGAAGAGTGGAAGTAAATAGGCATAAGAATGAAACTAGACCCCTGTCTCTCACCATGTACAAAACAGTAAACTCAATAAGGATCAAAGATCTAAATATAAGACCTGAAATCATAAAACTACTGGAAGAAAACATGGAAGAAGCACCTCAAGACATTGGTACAGGCAACAAATTTGTGGAAACACATGGATAGCAAAAGTAAAAGTAAATAAATGGGATTATATCAAACCAAGAAGCTTTGGCACAGGAAAGGAAATGATCAGTAGAATGCATTAAATAAACAACCTGCATAATGAAAATACTCGCAAACTATTAGTCTAAAAGGTATTAATATCTACAGTGTATAAAAAATTGAAAAAGCAAAAAATCCAAGTAAAAATGGGCAAATGATCTTAATAGAGCTTTCTCAAAAGAAAATATACAAATGGCTAACAAGCCTATGAAAATATACTATCACCAGTCTTCAAGAAATCCAAACCAAAACTACAATGAGGTAATTATCCCACTCTGTTTAGAATGTTTACAATAAAAAAGACAAAAAATGCTGGCAAGAGTGTGGTGAAATGGATATTATTGTACACTCTTTGCAGGAATGTAAATCTGTACATTTGTTACAGAAAAAATGATACTATGGAGTGTGATAGTTAACTGATTGTGTCAATTTGAGTAAGGAATGCCCAACTAAATTGGATCAACATAGTTCTGAGTGTGTCTGAGGGGATTTACTGAGAACAAATGACCCACCCTGGCTGTGAGTGCCACCAACCAATAAGCTTGTCACCTGAATGGAATAAAAAGGAAACTAAGAAAGAAGGCTTGCTTCTGTTTCTTTGGAGGAGTTCCAGTCTTTGCCTGCACCTTCAACATCTCTCTTGGCTTCCAGCGCTACTATAATAGTATATAGCCAAAGGAAACAGAATAGCTATATCTAAAAGACACCTGCACTCCCATGTTTATTTGAGCACTGTTCACAGGACCCAAGATACAGAATAAATCCAGGTGTCCGTCAGTGGATGAATAGATTAAAACAAATTTATGTACACAATGGGATATTGCTTAGCTATAAAAACATAAGGAAATCTTGTGATTTGTGGCAAAATGGATGCAATCAGAGTACATCCTGCTTATTGAAATAAGCCAGGCACCTAAAGACAAATACCGTACCACATGTTCTCACTCATTTATTAAAGCTGAAAAGTTGATCTCATACAGGAGAATAGAATAGTGTTCACTAAGGGCTAGAAAGAGTATGAGGTGAGGCCAGATAGAGACAGGTTAAATAACAGGTATCAAAATCAGACAGTAGAGATTAGTTTTAGTGTTCTGTAACACTAGAATAACTAGGAGGGTAACTACAGTCTATCATAATTTATTATATATTTCAAAATAACTAGAAAAGAAGAGTGCAAAGGTTTCCAACACATAGATATAATAAATGTTTAAGAAGATGGAAACACTACTTAATATGATCATTACACATTGCATATGTGTATTGTATTACATCCCATAAATACCTATGATTATTCTGTCAATTAGAATTTTTTTTTAAATCCTGAAATACAGACAAACCCAAGTATGGATGTGCAATCTAAATTTTTAATTCTATTTCTAGAATATAAGTTGTTACAATCATTTTGGAAAATCTTTGGTAATATAAATTAAGGTGAAATACGTACATCCTATAATACAGAAATGTCACTCCTAATTATATACTTTATTGAAATGAGTTCATATTTTCTACCAAAAGATGTGTACAAAGGCATTCATGGCAGGAATGATGATAGTAGCCCAAAGCTGGAACTTGTCAAAGGCCAGTTAGTAGTGGAGGAGAGAAACAAATTGTAGTATACAAGTGCTCTCTCAATAGAATGTTGTGCAGACATGAGAAACTATATGCCACAACATGGATACATCTCACAAGCATGGTGTGAAACAAACAAAAATCCAAGACACAAAGAGATCATAATATCATAATAGATGATACAATTTAGTTAATTTTTTTTTTTTTTTTGGTGCTGTGGAATCGAACTCAGGGCCTTGTGCTTGCTAGGCAAGCATTCTAACCACTGAGCTAAATCCTCAATTCTAGTTAGTTCTAAAATAAGGAGAAAATAATCTGTGATGTTTAAATTGGTTACCCTGGGTCAAGGTAGGGAACTGATGGGAAAGCAGTAGGAAGAAAACTTTTGGGTTTCCCTATAATGTTCTGTTTCTGGAGCTGCTATTTTGAACATGGATGGTTTTCATTCATTAGAATACAGAACACTAAGCATATACAATTTGTATACATTTCCACATATAGGTGATAGAATTAAAAACATAAAAACATCAGTTTCTGTGTCTCATGGTTACATGTCATACAATATAATTAGAGAGCATACTTTGAGTTCTTAAAGAATGTCATATTCAAAGGGGAGAAAACAAAAATCCATGCCATGATATGATTTGAGGGCCATAAAAGCAATAACTATAAGAAAACATAGTATGCCAAATTTAAAAGATTAGTGTTTTCATGTAAAGAAAAAAATTGAAATTAAAAAGATTTGGATAAGCTTTTTCTTTAGTTTTGTTTCATTTTGGTACCTGCTGGGGAAAAAAAAACAGCTAAGTTTTGTTTTGTTTTGTTTTGTTTTTAAATTACATATCTGTAACTGTGAATATAAAAAAATCTAATGACTTGCGAAATAAAATGTGTAAGACAGCACTCTATGGGGATAAAGCAGGCCATAGGAAATCCTGAGTCAGTTTTTATTAACAATGATAAAAATATTTTAGAAGAGTATTTGTGGCTGGGGATTTAGCTCAGTAGTCAGTGCTTGCCCAGCAAGCACAAAGGCCCTGAGTTCGATCTTGGTACCAAAAAAAAGTATTTGTTTAGCAAGTGAAGGGGTCATGAAAAAAACAGTTCATGACTTCGTAATATGTGATATTTATTTTCTATGAGTGAATATTGTGCTCTGTGAATGACTTTTCTGATATACTTTTCTATTCCTTTTTTCCCTTGGCTGAAGTTCCCCTGTATAATTGGGATTTCGGTGATGATTTTGCAACCTCTGATACTGAGTAATTGTTATAATTGCAATGGTTTCAGGAGAAGCCCAGAGAAATATGATCTCCAAATGTAAATAACATCATCCCATTCAACAACAAATTATAGCGCTTCTTAGTAACCTGACACTTTAACTATGCAAAAAAATTAGGGCTACAAAATGTAGACACCAACCATAACTTGTGTGAAATACTCAACTTCAAGGCAGTTGTCTACAACTCACGGTCTTTTTAATGGGAGATTAAAAGTGGAGATGGTTTCCCTACTCACTATAATTCTGACACCAGATGTGTGGGTTTGCCTCACCAAGCAATTCTTTAGTTCAACTAGATGTCCTATGCTTTAATTCACTTCTGAAGCTAACTACTGAGACATATCACAGACTCTACAGGTTAGGAGCTCGGTCTCCTGAAACTGTCCCTCCAGTTCAGACATCCATAACAAACAATGAGTCTGCAGATTACCTACACTCCTATCGAATATCTAAAAATGAGGGGTTCACAAAATCCCTGCCTCCTCTTTTACGATTTGCTATAACGGCTCATAGAACTCTTTACTTATGTTTACCACTTTATTATGAGGAATATCATATGGAATAATCAGATGAAGAGGTAGACAGGACAAAGCACAGGAAAGGTGTGTGGAGCTCCTGTAGGGGCAGGGGAGATGATAGGCAGGGCTAGAATGAGAGCCCCCTCCCAGAGAAGAGAAATAGGGCACTTTATTAAGAGCAAAAACAGGCCGTAGCAGCTCCTGTAGTTAACGCTGCCCTCGAGGAGGACAGTCTACAGTCACTTGTGATTGACACTGCCAGTGAAAATGATAGCCTGTGATAACACTTCTTCTTTACATTACACCTCTACAAGACTGCCTTTACAGAAGTTAGAAAAAAGAAAACTTGACCCCAGACCCTAGTGGAAAGTCCCCAGAGACCCTCCCCCATGTTCCCTAGTGAGGAGCCAATTGACCAATCAAGTAGTGACACCTTCAGTTGAGAAAGTCAGGGTGGGCCCCTAGTCAAGACCTATAAAAGCTGTTAAGGGCCTGCGCCTGACGGTGGCTCAGTTTAGGGCGCCGCTGCTTCACTCACTGAGAGAAAGCAGCTTTGTACTTGCTTTTGCTTTATTAAAAGTTAGTTTGGCTTTGGCGCTGTGTTGTCAATCTGACTCTCCTTCAACCTTCCGCGTCAGAGCAGGAGTCGGCGGAGTCAGGCACCACCTTGGTGCCCGGCACTCCCACCGGGGGCGGCGGGACCCCCTCAAGACCTCCAGGGGTCGTGTCACTCCTAACCCCAACATGGCAAAGCTACCCTCTAGGACTTTGATGGTTCACCAAACTGAAAGCTCTTAGTCCCATCGTCTAGAGATTTTATGGGGTTGTTATTATGCAGAAATGATGGATTAGATTATTGGCCATTGATAATTCAGTTTCTAGTCCCTTTCACATCCTCTGAGTCTGGGGTGTGGGGCTGAAAGTTCTATTCTTTTAACAACATGGTAGTCTTTTTGGTGACCAGCTCCTCTGCTGAAGCTGTCTAGGAATCCAACCCACCAGTCATCTCCTTAGCTTACCAAAAAACGCCTGTCTCTCTGAAGACTCCAAAGGTCTTAGAGGCTGCTGTGTCTGAGATCAGGATGGAAGATCAAATATTCCATATTCTGTTTAGAAGATGCTCCTGGCTACCCTGTCACTTGGAAAATTATAAGGGTTTTAGGATCCTTGTGTCAGGAACTGGGGGCAAAGATTATATATATATATGAAAATATAAATATACACACATATATATTTGTATATATAATATATAAAAATATAATAATATATTATAAGTATATTTACATAAATGTATTTAAATAAATATATATGTATATACATTGTGTGTGTGTATATATATATACACACATATATAATTTTTTTTTTTAGGTCACACAGATCTATTTCTCCAAACAGAACTTGAATTTCTTCCATGGAGCACCTGAAGCTTTGACATTTTCTTCTTATCCTGTCCCTGTAAAATATCACCTCTCTGGAGTCTGAGGCAATAATGATCCTGTTATCAGGTCTCATCCAGGCCACCTGAGAGAGATTCTAATGAGTTGAGAGGATTCATAAAATAGTTTTTCAGGAGTAAGATTACATGTTTGTTTTGTACATATGCCCAGAGGCTTTGCAATGAGTGCATTTTTATAATTCTAGTAGATTTCCAGAGCACTGCTTATTCTTTTTTTTTTTAATGCTAATACCCAGAGGCTGTTGAGATGGGAGTAATTTTAGAATATCCAGAATAAAAACAAACAAACTAAACATCCCTGCCAACTTGTGAATCAGCCAAACCTTTCAGTTGCCAGTTTTATTTTATTTTTTGGTTTATTTGATTTATCTGGTGTGTTGCTAGGTTAAGAATAAAAAAAAACTGCAGTGACTTCTGGGTTCTCCCCCGTATTTTGTGCAGCTAATCTTTAACTTGTAAGATTGACTGGAACTGGGTTGCTACTGTTTCTTATATCATAGTTTGAAGAAATTAAAACTGAAATGAAAAGTAGTGCTATAAAACTTCCTTTACAAATACAGTACATAAAAACGATTTTGGAATGTGGTTCTTTTTCTTCCTGCTGTCTCAGGTACTCAGTCTTGGTTTCAAGTGTTGTACCTTCCTAGTGAGGAACTTCTGTGAATTAAGTTTGAAAAACACATAATGAAGGGTAATGAGCACACTTTATCCTTAATTCTATATCCTAGAGAAATTTTTCAAATCAAGAATTGCTCTTGAATAGAAAAATCTCTTTGGTTCCATTGCCATTTATTTTGTACATTAAGTGGGTTTAATAAACCCATTCAAGCCAAGTTGCTTGTTTCAATCACCCTTTGACCCTTATGTTTTCAAGATGTATCGTACATATGTGTAGAGATAATCAAGGGTATGGTCTACTGTGTTCTCCTACTTGGGTTTCAGCCTTGGAGCCTACTAGGAGAGCAGAGCCTATGGAGAGTAGAAAGACAAAAGGATAGCTTTTGAATGGCTATCTCTAGTCTTATTCACAGTCGGGAAGTTCAATGTTTATTTCCCTCTAAAGGGTTTTGTAATTGAGTCTACTGAGATAAAGCGACATAATAGGAGACAAAACATACCAATGCATTTAATGTGCACGTGTACACAGGTGCCATACAAAATAGGAAACTCAAAGACCAAATGGTTGTGGTTTAAAAATTTTCCTCGCAGGAAAGAGAGAAATGAGGGGCTGGAGGGGTAGTACATGATTTCTCGGGGAAAGGAATTGAAAGAGTGTGGCTTGGGGCAAGTTCCTTTGGGCCCTAGATGTAATGTTTGATTTTGAGTTTGGTCTCCAGTGGTTAATCCTCATTGACTAATGAGATTCCAAAACACTTGTATTTTTTCTGGGAAGGGAACATCCCTTAGATAAAAGAGCTTCAGAGGACACCTCTCCCTCTACTTTGAAACAGAGAGTCAAAAAGAATCCAGTCTGGGAGTGGGCGGAGAGACCTTAGTTCCGAGATGTATTCTTGAGCTCAATATGTAAACATCAAACTTTGGGGTATTGTTGTCTGGGCCCCAGTACGCATCCCTGCTTCCACCTTCAGTTCCCTTTGCTTTAAAATTCTCCAAGTTAACTTTATTTTTGCTCATTTTTACACTCACCTAAAACTTCAAAACTGGTTTCTTTTTCTATGTCCTGTAGCTGAATCTGTTTTTAGTATATATTTCAGGAGATTCATATATGTGTTTGCTTCACAATTAAACCATTTAACATCAAGTGGAAAAAAATTGATCCAAAACCACATTCCCTTCTGTGGAAAGAATATGATCCTTTGAACTGAGACAGAGTAAGCACTGGAAGCTTTTGTTGCTAGGGAATTACTGAAGGAAAACAGCAATCAAGAAGTAAGGCAGAATTTCACTACTGTGTAGACTGTGAGATTCAGCTGCTTGGCAGTTATTGGGAAAAGGAAAACAACAAAAGTACTTCAAGATTGTTCTGGAGAAACAGCCACTGTTACTGAAAGAGGAAATGAGCTTTCACTAATTCTCAAGAGCAAGTATTTTATTGGACTTTTTAATCTTTCTTTGTCCCTTTTTTGAATGCATATTAAAGCTTAATCTTTGAGAAAGCACACAATAAATGAGAAATAGTCATTTGGTCTTCAGGGAGGTACAAGATATAAGAGATTTGAGATCTTTATATCATTATGGAAACTTAAGTCTGGAGAAGTGAAATAAGTTGTTCAAGGCAAGTAATTGGTGGGATGAGAACTGAAGCACAAAATTAGCTGAGTCCCTTGGGCTTTTCATCATTCCCATGTATGACCAGAGTCGGACATAGATGACCATACTCATTTCTTGCATTGTGCTGAGCACAAAGCAGGTGTTTAAGAAATGCGTGTTAGATAAGTTAATAAGCTCACGAATTAGTACCTATGGCAGAAAACATAGAGTGAAAGAGAAGAATGAAGAGAACAGAAATTTTAAAAGTGAGTAGTGAAAGACAATGCAGAGCGCTTGTGCTTAGGACAAGGCAGCCCCATTTGAAAAGTGCCAAATATACAATTTGTGATCCAGCTAGAGTAACGATAGCATCAGTAGTTTCTGGAAATCTATCTTTTGACATTAGACTAACAGAATTTCTTGAAGTATGTGCGAAGACTCCCGTGACTCAGTGTTTCATGCCTTTTAGTCTCTAGCTCTTGAAGGATTAAAATTATACTGATTTAAAAGTTGGTTAAATCTGGGCATGGTGGCGTTTGCCCGTAAATCTCAGCTACTTGGGAGGTTGAGGCACAGGGGTCCCAAGGTCCAGTCCAGCTTAGACAATTTAACAGCTTAGCAAGTTGCTATCTCAAAATAAAAAACGAAACCAGGGCTGGCATGTAGCTCAATACAAAGGCTAGGTTCAACCCCCATACCACATACACATACACAGATACACACACACACACACACACACACGCAAACACAAACATGGCCCAAACAAAAACAAAATTTAAGAGAACTACTTATTGGACGCCCTTTAGGATATTGCTGTTTAAATTTTCTTGATACCCTTATTTGTCTGGCTAACAGATATAACCCATTGGAGGTCTCTTGCCTAAAATCTTAGATCTCTCATAAAAATAAAGAAAATTTGAAATAAATTTAAGTACAGCTTCCGGATTTTAGTGAGCAGGCATGAAAATTCATAAGGAAGTGCTCCAAATGCACTGAACATTTAGCTTCCACTCTAAAACTTATTAAGTTAGAGAAATACAAAATACAAACAAGAGTCCCGTAGCTTAGATACTTCCTGATAAATAGAAGTAGGATGATAACCTGTAACAAATATAGTCACGAAGCAGGAGAGACAGGCATAAACAACGGAGCTATGCAGTTATTAATAATCAAATGATCTAAAAAGAATTACTCACAACATTGACTAGATTTTGTTTTTTGTTCTTTTGCTTTGAGAAAATAGGTAATACCTGACCAAAACAAATAACCATCAACCAGTTCATCTAGATACAGTACATTTCTTGAGAATTAAACTAGATATAAGCAAGTACCTACGTTTGAGGCAATGCAAATACTTGTTATTTGGGCCAATATATAATGCATACATGTATCAAAACATCATACTGTGTATGTACAATTATTATGTGCCAGGTAAAAGTAAAATAAACCTTAAAATAAACTAAAATGATGTTATGAGGTGCATCGTGTTCAGATGTCGAACTTCTTACAATCCAACTTTACTATTTATAACCATAAAAGAATAAAACTTGCTAAGGTATGTGTTTAACAGTTTTTATGGTAAGAGAATGGGGATACTGAAAGCTTAACTTACAAGATTATTTTCTAAAAGCTCCTTCTCTTTTTAGCATACTGATGGTAAAAGTTTTTCCATGGGCAATATTAAAAAAGTGGAAACATTTATTTTATAAATGAAATATTTACCTTTGAGGGGTAAGATTGTAAAATGCTGGATGAAAAAGTGAGTAATTCTCAAATGTATATTAGACAGATGGATGAATAGATAGATAGACATACACTTATATAGATGCAGATATGGAATTGTTAAATAAAATTTGTGGAAGACCAGTGTTTTAGATTGAACTCTTATGTTGGGCCCCATAGATCAAACAAAACATGGATGAAAAGCAAACAAACCGCTCACACTAAACAGTGTATAACCAAACTGAAACTTAGAAAACAAGCCAGTTTTCTAAAAAGAGCAAGATATTCACAGCGACCAGTGACAAGGGGCCTGTCAAGAAGAGCTAGCATGTTAAGGAAACCTTTTCTGTGTCAATCTTGTAAAGAAATTTACCTAAAGTAATGTGGTGTTAACCCACCCGCTTTTTGCCGTGTGCTGATTTGTTTTGTTCTTGCTCAAGCTACCTTAGAAAACCCCTCAGGTTTGTCCCTACCAGCAGAGCACCTTCTTACTTTGTACATGGTATGCTGCCCAATTCATGAATAACTAATGGAAGCCAGTTAGATCTTTACTGTTGAAATTTGGTTCTTTGATTTTGTGTACATAAAGATATACTAAAGGAGGATCAAATTAACAATGGACAAAGAAGTAAATATTTTAACCAGCTTTCAGTAATTTGCACATATAGTTATGACAATAAATTATAGGATAATGAGCAAGCAAACATAAAATGCTTAATAGTCCTTGTACTCGATTCACAGTCATAAAAACCTACTTTGAATCATGTTTAATTAAAACACGTGTTTTCCAACAGTTTGCATATTTGTTTAAAAAAGTTAACCTGATTCATTTTTACCTAAAGAAAAGATAGATCCAAACATATCATACATAGATATAGATCCTTGTCAATGTAATACTTGTAATAGATAAATGCAAAATAAATAGTATTTGGGTTTTCTGAAGAATTCTTATGATGATCATACGTTGAAAGAACACTTTGTTGGTAACATTTTTGCCCAAACTCTTTTCAGTATTTGGGTCATATTTATACTACTCCTGATTGTCTCCCATCTCCTTCAAAAGAAGTTAAAAAGCAAGTTTCTGCCTCCCTTCACAGGCTGATTTATGTAATGGTGGTATCTTTCTCAGAGTGTTCCAACTTCAAATGGACATGAATCAAGGTACAATTGGGGGAAAAAAAGGTAAAAAAAAGATAGTTTTATTTTTTCATAAGAATAAATTCTGCTAATGCATGTCATCCAGTTGATTTCAGCTTTGGCAGCAAGGTTGAAATTAGGAGGCTGTAATATTGAATCAATTTTGACAAACTGAAATGATACAATGTGCAAATGAACATAATAAAGAAATTCTATCACATCACTGTAAAATCTTAAGCACCAAACCTTCTATTATTCTTCATTTTATATGAGAGAAAGTCCTGGAAATTTTGAACATAATAGAAAAAAGCTGGAATCCTACTTTAAGGAAAACAGAACACTTTGATCTTTAAAGGCTTTTCATTTTAAAGGAATTCTTCCGCAAATTGAATAACAATGCCCTAATTTATCTATTTTACCCTATAATTTAGTCTAATTCCCACCAATTTATATGATGGCATTTCTTAGATCTAGTTGAAATAATTTGGATTACATAACACCAAATATGCTTAGGTGCTAGCAAACAAAAATAAAAACAAAATATAACATAAATAAGAAAAAATTACAAAAAAAGAAAAAATTTCAAAAATATCTATATAGGTATCCTACTACAAGTATGAATGTTCTTTTTCATGAAAAGGGAAGAATTTTTTTTTGTTTCCTTATTGAACTACAGAAAACTAATTGATAAGTGGTTATAGTCACTTAAGAAGTTTTAAAGTTTTAATTCTTTTGAAAAGCAATAATTTTGTAATTAGAGTTAATGTGCAAAACAATACAGTTTAAAACACTACTTTAGAAGCTATCAGTTACAGTTTCTCTTCCAATTTCATCTGATTATACACAAAATTGTGACTTAAACCTAATTTAACACAAGGAAAGTGTTTGGTGCCAATATAATGAAGGGCTATTAATTCTTTTAAACCCATAAATACTATTTTAGGATGGTGAAGTAATATGTCTTTGACACACAAAGGTAATTGAATCCAGGTATAATATGTCAATAAATGTGTATGCCACAGACAACCTCTGAATAGTATCACAGTATTTTGAGAATCATAAAGGATGAGGCTAATGTCAAAAATGAATGTACCTAATTAATCATTCAGTGTAATGAGAGATATTAGTGTAGATCCAGAGCATTCATTATATGAAAAAACAGACTGAGGGGACTTTAGAAAAGGTAAGACATATCATAAAAATTACAGAATCATTTTTAAATCTCAAAGTGAAACGAGCTCCAGGGTTTTTCCCTCAATGTTTATGCCTTAAATTCATTTTACAACATTTCTGTCTGCCTCCCAAACCTCTGCTCACATTCCTCCACTGTCCCTTAACATAGACTAATTCCGTGGTGGTCAAGTGGTTAGTTTCTCATATTGATTTGAACCCTACCTTTCTAGACTTCTCCCCAGTGGTCCCGAACACCCAAAGAACCGAGAAGACTCATTGTCCAAATTCCTGTACCCATCCCAGCCTCTATCTGCCTGGATGCAACAGACTTTCCATTCACATTTTCTTCCTCTCTGTTTGAAGTTTGGAATAAAGATATAAATTATTCTAGAGAAATTTTTTTAGGCCAGTAGAACAAACATTAATAAAAGAAAAGACGCGTACTTCTTCCCTGGAGAAATTATATATAGTTATTGGAAAAAATATGTATTTTATAAGGGAAAGAACCAGTTCAACAGGTTAACCTGCTACAGCAGCATAGAAAATGATTAAGTCTAAACACTCTGAGGAGAAGAACTGGTTTCAAATTCTGAGTTTGCTACTTACTAGTTGTATGATCTGAGCGAGTTACCTCCCTGCTATCGATATCTTATCTCCGTGGTGAGGATCATAAAAGGACAGTACATTTGGCCCTCTATCAGATTTTCAAACAAGGTACGGGCATTAGGTGAAACAGAGTTCAACAAATGTGGATCAGTAGTATTTGGGAAAAATGCTACACAAACATGTATAGACTTTATTCCTTAGACAATATAATACAACAATTTATATAGCATAGATGTTTTATTAGATATTACAAATAATCTTGAGGCAATCTAGCATATACTGGAGGATCTACTAAGTCAGTGGTAGCGAACCTATGGCATGGGTGTTACTTGTTTTTCTTTTAAAACAGAGATATAAATGCATGAGTTGCTTTTTTCTAAACAAAACCTTCGGTATTCAGGTTTAATTGCAGTGTTGGCACTTTGGGATAAATAAGTGGGTTTTGGGTTGCAGTTTGAGCACTCATTTCCATGCCTGACGTAGGTTATATGTGAATCTCATGTCATTTTATGTAAGGGCTAGTGTACTGGTGGTTTTGCTATCTGTGGGAGTCTGGAACCAGCTAGCCCCAGATACCGAGGTTTAAATTATTTAACACAAACCATTTATAACAATATCTAGCACATAGCATACATCCTGTCAGTATAACTGATTAGTGACCAAGACGAGGGGCCAGGAATAAGAAAGAAAAGATGGCATGGTGGAGTAGAGAAAGCACTGGTCTGCAGATGGTGGGCCTCACACTCCTCCTGAGCTGCATTCCTAGAACTGCTCCTCCAGAAAACAGCTCTGCCGGGAGGACTGGAGCAAGTGTGGAATAAACAAACAAGTCCAGTGGAGTGCATGTGATTTTGTCCAATGCTCTATGGCCTGCTAAACAACCTCACATAGGTTTTAGTTGGGTAGCCTACACCTATAATCCTGACACTCTGAGAGACTGAAATAAGGGGATTATAGATCAAAGCCCAGCCTGGGCAACATAGCTACTTAGCATGATTGTCCCTAAAGGAAAAAAAAA